>JAHPZR010011271.1:0-5000 GCA_019787425.1 Platygyra sinensis | reverse complement strand
CTTGGTAAAAGGCTCTGCTGACAATTCGTTATTTATGGCCGCCGTCACCGCCAAAAATACAAACGTTGCAAACGATTTAGAATCAATTGCGGAAACGGTCTAACGCCTAATTCAGACGCCGAACTTTTCATGAGCCGTACCTAATATACCTTGAATTAAGTACATGAAAAATTCGGCGTCTGAATCAGTTAAGAACGGCTATTTGAAATATTTGGAACGGCTCAGCCGGGAATTTTGCCTTTGGAACGGCTTTGATTCAGACGCCGAACCTTTCATGTGCCGAACCTAATGCATAAATTATTACTAGGTATTCCTATCGATAGAGCGCCAACGAGCAAATAATTTGTGGTATAATAAGGGTTTTATTAATACAGCATGACGGATTTTTAGTTCTCGTCTGTTGCAAACATTACCGAGAGAAATTTATAACGCTTTTACTGGCCGGTATAAACATGACAACCCTTAGAGGCAAGGTTGCTTTCGTTCGTCACCCAATCCAGTAGGATATTGAGAATTCGAGGAGTATTGTCCGTCAACACTATCAAAAGTTTTGCCGGCAATGTATCTCTGCTCGGTCAAACTTTCAGTTCGATATGATGGGCAAAGTCGAAGTCATGTGCCGAACCTAATGCATAAATTATTATAACGTATTTTACACTTGGCCTGAAAACTGCAGACATTTCGATTTGTTTTGGTTCAAACTGAATTAAGTTCGGCGAATTAAGTTCGACGTCTGATCAACAGGCGTACTCAGTTTGTTAATTTAAGTCGGTCCAAATTCGAATTAAGTTCGGCTCATGAAAAGTTCGGCGTCTGAACCGGGCCTAATTGTTCTTTTCAATAAGGTACAAACATTGCAGAAATGATGAAGTTACAACGCACTTAGACAAGTGTCCTGCGGTCAAGTGGAAAACTCGACTTTGAAACGGGTTAGACAACGTTGAAATTAGGGAGCTTAAAGCAAACCACGACGACGACGGTAACGAGAACGTCAGAAACATAAGGTTTAATGAGCAAAACAATAGCTGTGCACGTATAAACAATAATTCAACACAATGCCGACGTCGCGTGATACGATTCATAGAAGTACGACCCGGTGTATTCATGAATATTTTAATGTATGTTATAAGTGTTGTTGCATGAAACAACGTAAAACCTTCGATGAATTCAGTTTATAAAAATATCTTGACCGCTACTCGTGAAGTAATAGTGAGTTCATCGACGATGTGACTTGATGTGCTTATATGAGGTATGATAGTGTCTAGATACCCGGCAGCCGGGAAGTGTTTTCTAAAGAATACATACCCGGCAGTCTGAAATTATTCTAGAATTTCCACGGAAAAACTCATCCAATCCTTCTCTAAACTGTAGATCTTTGTCTAGAAACATCAAGCGATTTCAATTATAATTTTGGCTTTGTGGTTGAGGAAATTTTCGAGCTTGGGCATACTATAAAATCTCGATGTTTCGACACTTAGAGAAAATTCGTACTCCGGTGTCAACTCTCAGTGAATAATTTCTACAAAAAATTGAAATTTGAACCCTGTGAGAGTATTCGATATTTGTTCCTGAGAAATACAAAGCAATTCTAAATAATGTTTCGCTTTTGTTGTGGACGAATCCTCTTGGCTTCGGCATACTCACGGGCACGGTTGTTCAAAAAACTAGATACCCGGCACTCAAAAATTCATGAATAATCAAAATGCATTCAATATCCACTGAAATGATCATTGAAATCTCCCGAGCAGCCTGCAAGCAGGCTCTCCGTATTCCGAGATTTGCGGCTTTCGAATGGCGTGCGGTCAAAAGCTAGGGGCGGACGCCGAGCGCGCCATTCGAAAGCAAATCTCGGAATAACCTATACGAATAGCCTGTTTGCAGGCTACCTCCCAAGAGTATTTCAGCATTTCGAGCTTTGGCCGGAAACACCAAGCTAGGTTTTAAAATATTTTGGTTTTGCCCAAATTGTACAAACTTCGTGTGACTCACGGGTACGTTCATTCAGTTCAAAAAATACATACCCGGCAGTCAGAAATTCCTCTCGTTTTTCCTCCAACATTCCATTTGAATCTGCTGAGATTTAAAAATAACAAGCGATTTTCAGACTTCAGACCTCCACAATTGGCTCGGCAAAGTAGCTCAAATAGCTACAAAACGTTCGAGCTTAGTTCAGTGACGAAGGTCCGCCACAGGTTTAGTTGGGTAACAGAGGTTGCACGTGGTGTTGCACGTGGTGTTGTTTTTCGCGCTGATAGGAACTCTATGTTGCCTATGTTGTATTGAAGGGCTATTGGAAGCGACGAAGTTCGATCTTGAAAGCGACCAAGTTCTCTCTTCACCTCTACGTTATTTTTACTATAAGCCCAACGGCAAACGTTCAAAATGACGCAGTTTGGTGTTTCCGACCAAGCTACTGAAAAGTTAAAACAGTAATCTGGTAATTTTCCCGGGGGTGGGGGCATTTGAACAGCTTTAATTGCCCGGGGAGGGGTGTATTTGAATTCCAAAAATTCAAATGTCTGGGGAGTCGCCCTGGGAGGGGGGGGGGGGATGTTGAATCTTCGATTTGACTGGTACGTTATCCGGTAAGTTTTGCTTTCTCTTCCTTGCATTTTCCTCAGTTATGTTCAACAGCTTAACCGAAGCAATATTTAGCTATACAATGTTTGGACACAGGAGACCACGTAACGAATAATTAAACTGCTTGGCTTGTTATTGCCGGATTTCTTGATCAAGAAATGCTCGTACCAGACGTCACTCTAAGTGTTATAACACCAAATTGATTGCAAGGCTGGTACTACGGCAGAAGGGCAAAATTTATTGGCCAATATTTCAACTAACAGAGCTAGTCTTCTTCAGGGCCAGTACTTAATACAAGAAAAATAAAAATAAGAAAAATGACGGCTATTAGGTACTTCACAGGTCACCGCTGATAACCATTTCACGATAAATTCATATCATAAGCTTATGACAAAGGCATCCGACGAGTGCCGAAGGATTCCCGACTTTCAAAGTGCATACAAGTTCACATCCGCTCGTCTCTACCAAAACAAACCTCAAACCTCGAGATTTGACACATTTAGGGAAAATACCCTTGCTTCGGTTAAGCTGTAGAACATCAACTGAGGGAAATAAAAGCAAGAAAAAGCAAACTTGCCAGATAATGTCGAAGGCAACATAAAATAGGCGAAGCTCGTCTTCACGTGAGTCTATTTTCGGCGCCAAATTTAACATTAGCTGACGTCATGCAGATCAAATGGAATGAAATGGAAATGTATTCTGTCTCGTCATTGGTCATTGGTCGCTACGGAGTCCGTGAGAAAGCGTAAGAGCCCGGGAATAGGTTGTGTGTGATCTTTCGGGAAGGTCGAACACCGAGAAAATCGCAACATGACTGCCGGAAATATGAGTGAAAGGGTCCCCCCTTCACTGGCAGAAGGAGAAAATCTACTTTCCGAAGAAAACGAGTCAGCGAATTCTTCGCACCATGGCACAGCGCCTTACAGGTAAGCCTCGTTTAATTTAGGTATTTTGGCGGTGTCGGCGCGCTGATCATTTGCCGGATAAAATCGCAAAACGCTGAAACATTACCAGTGCACTGAACTGCGCATTTCGAATAGACTTGACCGTTCGACTGTTCGATGCAACATATTAGATGTAAGGATCTTACTGAACTGATAAATGGCAACAATAGCTTCGCTTGCGTTATCTGTATCTCCTAAAGTGTGCCCGTGTTCGTAGAATTGCTTTGATTATTTTAGTATATTGTAAATATACGTATAATTTATAGTTTATAATAGTATTCATTATTTATTTTATCTTTATGTTGTGTCCCTAATTAGCGTCAGCTAAATAAATCGACACAAGAATAAAGTTAATCATCATCATCATCGCTAACCTATTCACAATACGCTTTAAACCATTCGATGTAACGCTAAACCAATTCACAATACGCTAACCCATTTGATGTAACGCCAAACCAATTCACATTACGCTAAACCAATTCAACATATGCTAGGCCAATCCACAATAAGCTAAACCAATGAACGATAAGCTAAACCAATCCACAGTACGCTAAACTAAATCAAATATGCTAGGCTAATCCACAATACGCAAATCAATTCAAAAATAGGCTAAACCAATCCATAATATGCTAAGCCAATCCACAGTCATTCTCGTCCCTAGAGGCCGCGCTCCTTTTGGTCAGCACCAAGAATCGCGACCTCTGGCCAGGTCCAACAGTAAAAGTCCGTTACTCTGCGCATGCTCAGAGTCAAGTCTGACAAATCTGATTGGTTCTGGTCTCAATCTATTGTGTTTACACAAAGCCATTCAAAACTGGAATGTCGTCGGAGCAAGCCAGAGGTCGCGATTCTTGGTGCTGACCAAAAGGAGCGCGGCCTCTGGGGACGAGAATGATCCACAGTAGGCTAAACTATTTAATAAACGCTAAACCAATTCGTAATTCGCCTGATCCAACTCCCACACTAACCGAAACCAATTCGCAGTAACGCCCAGCCTTTTGATGTAAAGCTAAACCAAATCCGTTTTTTTCCCCCCCCCCCCCCCCCCCGCCTAATTTATCTGCCCTAAGTTAATCATTTCTATCCTGTTGCTAAAACCGCGTTTGTTGTGCGCAGTTAAGGTGGTATGATACCTAAAATATGGTGATTTTCATGAAAAGCTAATATTTTGAAAAAATACAAGATTTAAGACCCTTAAACACTTACCGAAAACGTTTTTTTGAAAATGATCTTGCTAATTTTCCTCTAGATGAGTGCGAAATTTAAGGAAAGTCCACAGTGTAATTAGTTTTTTTTTTTCTAGCAACGGCCATAGCAACGTTTGTTTTTACTAAAGGAAAGTGGGCCAAAATATGGAATTAGTTTTAAATATATAAACGAAACTTTGTAGAAAGCTTTGAAGACAGCAACAATTAGATGGCATATTAGTGGCAAAGGTCTTGCCTCGAATCACCATCACAGGCTCATTCGTTTCCC
>JAHPZR010011270.1:7500-16550 GCA_019787425.1 Platygyra sinensis | reverse complement strand
AACTTGGCCTCAAATTCACCGTCGTTTGCTTTGTCTTCCGCTTGATTTTTGCCTTCGATTACGAGAACACCGTTATCTGGGTTTATTCGTGACGTGACAGTTGCCGGGTCGACACCTGGAGGAAGTGTGAAGACTCTCATGAACTCGCTCTTATCAAATCCATTTTCTTGTTCGCATTGATGCTGGCCATGTAAGATGATCTTTTCGTTATCTACCACAAGCGAGATTTCTTCAGGTTGGTAATGCCCAATCAGCACACAAGCGATCTTTATTGTTCCCTGGTGAGGCCTTTGCATGGCTCGTTGGTAGTAACTGCAATAGGAAAACAAAAGGAATTATTTGAACGCTAAAGACACATTAATATGTTTCCTTGACCCACAACATTTTCTGAACGCATTTACGTTCCGTAGAAGTTTATGAAGTGGAACCCTTTTCATAATGTACGGACACATTTTGTTAACAGTAACTCTGGCTAAAAGTTTGAATTGGGTATAAGCATTGTCTTTGTTCAGCAACTGTTTTTATATCACAATTCCAAAAAAATTCTTTAGCACAGACCGGCGTAACAGATCAGTGCTAAAAATCTTCCTTAGCCGTTGCAGTCGAAACGTTTTGCAAAGAGCATACTACCCTGAAGGGAAGCGCAAACCCTTATAAAATGATTTGAAATTTACCTGTGTGGATCGTATGTTGGGAATCGGTTAACGAGAGGCATGTTGTCTTGAACTTCTATTGATATTTGTCTCTTCTTGTTTTGCTTGTAACTTCTTGTCAACTTCATAAACTGATGATCAGTCAACTGAAAACCTCCTTATATACCCGATGATCTTCTTCTAAAACGATCGAAATTGGTAAAATTATTCACAAAGTTAATGCTTCGTCAGAAAACATGTTGATCATGACTCAGTGAGAGTAGCAAAAACTATTTCATTTTCATTTTTCCCGGAAGCGCGGGTAATTTCTAAAAAAAGATGAAGAATTAAACAATAAATATTTAACTTGATAGCTTAATGCGGAAACGAATCTTCTCAGTCTCAAGATAAGGATTTCAGGCGCGGATCCACACCAGCTTCCACCGTTTTACGGAAAACGGTCAGATTTTTGAAAAATACGTAGAATTTTTTGTTAAATAGCAGTAAGTTCCAAGTGTTAAAGTCGATCTATGTCACTTGTGTCCAGTATTTTGGATTGAATAGATGAACATTAGAATTAATAATGTCCAGCATTTGAGTGGATTCAGGTCCTTAGAGAGGGGGTTGCGACGGATGCGTACGTACCCTCTCCCCCACGGACTGCGGATGTCGGCCTCTCAGGTGGGTACACCTATTATAGAACGATAGCTCAAACGAGAATTTAAATCAGTCAAACCAGCTGTCGTAGATTAAAAACGAAGTTTTAACCAAGTGGTCCATCCGATGAACAGTCAATTTGGACTGAAAACACTGCGTTACAATTCCGTCACTTTGTGTGGCTCTGAAGAGAGACACTTCTACCAACTCGCTCCGGGGCGGTTCGACGCGCCTCCCCATTCAAAATCCTGGCTACGGGCCTGGGATTCTTGAAGATTCTTTCCAAAAGATGGTCGTGTGTGACGAGGATTGAGCGGACTGGATGAAATTATCAGGTGATTTGCAAGGCTTCACCTGAGGAAAATTGACATGTCCAATATCCAGTCCGAGTGACTGGCACTTTTGGGATTAAAATCCAGTTTATTCTGGGGAAACATGGCACTGAACCGAGCCTTCGGAGCTTCTGTTACCTAAAAACGGTCATCATTATCCCTGGATCCGCGCCTGGATTTTCTGGCTGCATGCTCAGGCAAGTGGAATTTGTGTAACCAAAAATATGATCACAATCGCGATTTGTTAAGAAAAAACCGTCAGGTGATAGTTTACATAAGATTTCTTGTTTCTTTTAGGGTAGGAACTGCTTTGGTCTTGAAGTCGCTAAGCAACATGATATGTAATAATTTGGTCTTGAATTGTCAAAGGTGACAATTTTTGGACTTCTCCGCGTTATAAAGGATTCATGCTAGCTTTGATTGGTTGATGTTCTAATTCACCCTGGGTGTTTCAGCAAATCAAGCAGATACTAGTATAGATTTTTGATGAGGCTCGAAACAATCTCAGACATCTCAATCGTGTGCTGAAAGCATAAGCTCGAGATTAACCTCGCTATGCTACCTAAATAGGTGTTGTTTGTTTACAGGAGCACATAACCTGGAATCGACATCTCTCATACTAAAACTGAGAGTCAACCTTTTAACGTATCCTTTTATTTCACCAAGAACTTGGTCTCTTGTTGTCTGGGCTCCTGGTCCGCCAGGATGTCCTTGTAACTGTTAATACATATATTTATTGCATTATTTCTGTTTGACGAATGATCTTATTATGGCTTAGTTTAATTTGTACAATAAATCATGCAATGATCTAAACTATTCAACGGTTTAATTTAAACATGCACGCAGCTATCACTTCTTTTGTGTAAAGGTTGAATTTAAATAAGCAATCATCGCGTACATTTTGTAATGATTCTTATTTAAAAGTTTCAATTTTTAAAAAATAGTCACGTGTAACGCTATCTCGACTAGCTGATACATATGATGATTCGATTGTATTCATAGATTATAATAGATCGTTTTTTATTATGTAAATGACTCAATGGCACAATTTAAATTGTGACACGGCTTAATGTATTTTGTAATGTTTAGTTTAAGTTCTGTAGTGGTGATTAGAAAGTTTTAAAATGGAAAATGGTCAGTTAAAAATTAGCCTGCGAACAGGCTCAGACCGCTCTCGGCTCGTCCCTCTCGCCGTAGACTACAATCGGCTATCTCGCCCTTATCCCAACCGAACCGGGAGCCAATTCGCAGGCTAGTTAAAAATTACTGCAAACAGCGCCGGCGAAGTAACCAAGCCATTTAGTACCTCGGCTATTTTTTTTCAATCCCATGAAGTTTCTAAATGGGTACTAGCGAGTTATGTGTTAATTCCATTTAAGGGGTAGTGACAGTAGGCCTTATCACGGTTTTCGACGCCATCTTGACGGGTAGGCACAGCGGTCAAACACTGTAATTTCTGACCGCTTTGCCTACCCGTAAAGATGGCGTAGAAAAGTTCACCAGTAGTATGTAATAGGAAGTGTACCGAGTGGAGTACAATCAGGAAAAAATTGGACGAGCGCAGGGGCGAGGCCAATTTGAAATTAGGAGCACGATTACTCCCTGAATTGTCAACACGAGGTCCAATTGGTAATTAATTGTATCTATAACAAGTTTAGGAATGAAAAATGCCTTTTAAGAACTTCTTTTGTGCAAAAACCACACGACGAAATCACATGTTTCCGTATTTCTGAAACGTGGCGGAAACACGCAACTCCATGGTTCCGTTATATTTACGTCTTGTGGAAACGTGAAAATTTAAGTCTACGTGATTCCGGCACGTTTCCGGAACGGAAATGCCAAGTCACGTTTTCGTCATATTTAATTTCTGCTGTTGTTCGTTTCCGTCGTGTTTCTGCAAACGGATTTGCAGTTGATGAATCTTAACATTTTAACCAGTAGGAGACGAACTACAGCTGCAGCCACAGGAAGTAACTCGCCTCACACTTCGTAAAAAGACAAATATGAGGCAGTATGAGGAGTCCGTACACAACGTATACGGAATGATATCCTGACGTATAGATGGACCCTTATGTATAAGGACTGTGCAAATGATCAGTATGCGTTTGCTCCCTTATCCCTATGTATACTAGTTCTTACCAAGTGTCAGGGTAATCTTACATTTATTCCCTTAACTCAGTATTCCAACCAAATTTTCCGCTGTCTCTTCATATACTACTGAATTTTCATCTAAAATATTCCTGATAAGTAACTTTCCAAATAATCCTGTCAGGATGAGATTTAAGCCGGTTCGAATCCGGTTGATCCGGTTGGGGTAAATGAGGCAGTTTTCTCACTGTATGAAATGGCATGTACATAAATAAGGAGGTTTATCATATGGCTAGTGTTTGTAGGCGAGATAACGCGCGCTCTGATTGGCTAAGTGCAGCTTTACGCCAGGGCATTATTCTCCCGTAATGCCCACGGCATCCAAAGTATCCAAAACTAGGCGACATTTGCTTTACTGATTTACATTGAAAATCGTTGTGATACAAGACGATGAGAGACGATAAGCATTCAGAGAGTTAATTATATTACTATTTTAAGGAAAAAATGAAGTTACATCGGCAAATTACGACCGAGTTAATTGGTCAGGAAAAGATTGAAATGTTCATACATTAAAGAGCAAAACCACGAAAGGAAAGGAAAACTGCCTGTGAAATGAAAACATTTCAGCGATATTGGTCGTCAATTAAATGCAATAAACAAAGGAAGCGTAGTAGAGGTTTTGGACTTACCGGCTGCTATCCTTGACCACTTATTGGCAAAGTTTTTTTTATAGATATCGGAAAACGGATGGCGACGATTGTGAACCTGATACCCTGTCGGGTTTGCAGCGAAGTATACAGAGGTTCCTTTCCGAAGGCAGGTCTCCTTTCACTGTCCTTTCGCCATTCAAAAGGCAGTTGGTGACACCGAAGCAGTACAACTGTCAACATCAACAAATTCTCTTGTTGTGACACAAGCTAGTTTAAACCTCTTCAAGGACTATCAGGTTTGAACACCCGAGCGGATTTTTTTTTCCGGTGCATGGACATTCGCAGCATCTCTGAGCGCCAGTTCAAGATCTTTAACGGGCCGGTAACTATAATCCAGGAACCTCAGAAAAGGCGAAGAGTTTTCATCGAAAGTGGCGACGAAGAGTATTGCTGATTCCGTTTAAATTGTATTTTCTTTTACCGACACGGCTGCACGGCTTTTCGAGAAAGTTTGAAGAACTTTTCTGTAGGAATTGACGTTTGGCGGTTGATTCTTAAGAATGTCGATGAAAATTCTCTTGTGATCTACTAACACAACTGTACTAAAATACTTTTTGCAGCCGTATTGATCATTGTGTTCCAAAAATAAATATATTTTCTTGACGGAGTACGCGTTAGTTGGCTGAATTCTGTTATGCAGTTTGACGGTTTGGAAAGATGAATGAATAGATAAGCGCGCGCATCACCTCGGCCTACCGTATTGACCTCGCTATCGCTCGGTCAATACGGCAAGGCCTCAGTTTGAGATTTTCCCGTAACGACCTTCCAATATCTAAGGGAAAAGGTCTGGGAACGAGTTTGACAAAGGACCTGGATAGCAAAAGGCACTTTCCTCACGGCTTACCTTGAGCGACTTTTTTTAGCAGGTTTTGCTGCGCAAAAGTAGTTTTGGAAGTTGCGGTTGTAAAGAGGCAGTGTAGGGGAATACAACAAAATCGCCGTTGTTGGAAGTTGTGTTTTACATTATAATTTCTTTTGTGCGCCGATTTTTTTAAGTGTTTTATTTGAGCCAGATCTCAGACCATACAAGAGAGTATGCTCAAGATCAGAGTCTCTTGGTCAGACTGAAAGTCTTGGTTCAAAATACAGCCATGTGTTTCATGACGTCACGAGCTCTGTGACAATCACCGTGGTTTACAAAAAGTGGGGATGACAAAAGAATTATCAATCTTAGCGTTTTTTAATCGACGCTCCCTTCACTTCTATGCAAGATTTCGTGTTGAAACTTGGACACATCACTAGCTTTGAGGCGTTCTTTCCATTCGGATTGCTTGTTTTTCGATAAAATAAAAATAAAAATAAAACAATTAAATGGCTGTACAAGTATTATTTATATTAAGCAGCGCCTATAATCCCGGCAGCTGGGAACACGGATTTTCGACAGAACGCTTTATTTAAACCTTTGATAGTGTTCTGTTGTTCTTTGCCAAGCGATTCGTTCAGTCAGTTTGGCTTTCTAGTTTGCGAATTATCGGAACTTGAACAAGCTATAAAATGGCTATGCCCCGCTGAATTAAAAATTTATGACCAGACAAGATTGAAACTCGAAAAATGTCTTTAAAAAAATTCGACGGAAAGACTCGTTCAAAAGTTCCAGGAAAGAGTTCTTGATGTTTTTATTAAAGGAGGTCATTCTAAAAAGCTTACTTTTTGTCTTCGCCTATAGCAAGTAAACATTCAGCATTTCCCTTCACCGAACTTTCAGCCTCTGAAATACCCGATATCCTGAAAAAATTCGTCTCGAAAGAAGCGACTTCGGAGGCCGACATTTTGAAACTGTCTTGGCCGGCAGCCATGCCGTGTTTATAGTGTGACGTCATCCCGTCCGACTCGAAATTGGCGGGAACGACAAAAACCAACTACAGACTTGGCATCCTTCACAAGGTCAGGAAAATCTATTTCTTTTTTTATGTTTTCAAGCGATTATCCATTTCACTATCTTCAATGCTATCATTATGGAGTTTGAAACGTGTTTGGCTCAAAATAATATGGCTCGAGAGCAGTTATAACCCAGAGTGGTACTTAAAAGGCTTGTTGGAAGCCATTTGGATTAAATCTCTCGGACGGAATGACGTTTCGAAATGCGTCCTGGCAGCTGAATACTTTTCAAAATGGCGCAGCGATGTTCGAATTTTGAACGAGTTTCGTACTGAAAATCCTGAAAATCTGCGCTTTAGAGGCTGAAACTTCGGTGAAAGGCTAAACTTGGTGCAAGGCTTTCATTAGCGTTGCCCAAAAAATTACGTTTCTTGGAGTGACCTTCTCCTTTAAGAAATACTACGCGATTCCCAATAATGTTTGGGCTTTGATGTAGACGAAACTTCTCCAGGGTTAGAGTACACCAATTCAACAAAAGACATAGCATAATCTGCTGTAACCTGCAAAGTGTTGGCGATGACCTTCACTGACTGAATGCTTGACAGTGAGAAACTGTTACAGAATTTCATCGGCATAACATATCTAAACCCCTTTCAAAAATTCATAAATGCCTTGAGACTCCTAGGGCAATTTTGGTTTGGCAGCTTTTACAGTTTACAAATGTCCGGCAAAATTTTAGCCTGCCATAAAATTTGCTATAAAGCGATTTCTTGAGTATGCTTACAATTTACAAAGACTTGCGGTTGTACTTGAGTTATTGTCTTAATGCTATCTGGCTAATGTTGCTTTATATAACTGTTTTCTATGGGATTTGAATTAAATTACTTCAAATTTCACCCCTTGCTTTGGTTTTAAACTTCTCAGTGAACGTCTTGTTAAAAAAGGTTAGCAAATTAAATGCGAACTGCAGAAAATATGGACTTTTAGCATCAGTAATACCTTGTTTACACAGCTAAGTCGAGGTAGCAGTGTCGTGGTTTCCTTTGACTCGACTCTTCCCCTTGTAACGAGGAACAATTACTATTAAGATTATGGTAGACAAGGCAGAAACAACCCCAACAAAAACTCCCACAGCGATTTTCCACTCAATGCAGTCTTCCGTCGACGAGCGGTCAGCTACTCTTGAATCTGGACATTGTCCCAAAGAGACACCTTCCGTTGCCTCGTCGTCAGGAGATTTTCCTAAAATCAAATAACTGAGTTTAGTTCATAATTGCATCTTAATAACATAGTCAGTGAAGCCGGGCTATCAAATTCGGGAACGTCAGAGTACAAGGTAATCTAATGGTGCAAAGTTAAATAATTCTTAGGTAGCACGTGACGTCATCATTTCAGAAATCCAAAACTAAAGAGCTACCAAAGTTATTATCTTCATCAGGCATGAGAGGGGTTAAATATATATCTGTGAACAACCTTCAGCTCAGTATCTTTCTTCGTCCAAAACTAGGCACATGTTAAATTGCAGAGTTATGCCGGTGCGTGACATAAAGCTATAAACGTGTTTGTCGATAAATATATACTTCTCTCGGGATTTTGAGCCTTTTAAAGTTCCCATATCGTCAAAATTGTTATTTTCCCATCTGATCCTATATTCGGGCCATGCAATGAACTTTGGGAAAAAAAATTTCGATTTGGATAAAAAGCGATTTTTCTATGAAGTCTTAAAAACCTGAAAATCCCATTTTATTGCGGTCTACATCACATCATCGACGTGCTCAGATCTGTGACGTAGATTAAGGAACACGTGACTTCAGGCTTGACTTATCTCGCTTGTTTTACCTCTGTAAATTTAGCTTCGCAGTCTATGCAAAATGCTCCTTTCCAGCATTTGGTATGAACTACACAGTTTAATTTACAGAGGTAAAACAAGCGAAAATAAGTCAGCCTGAAGTCACGTGTTCCTCAATCTACGTCACAACTCATTCCAAACCAGGGGAGGACTGGTGCGAATGGTGGACCGAAATGGCGGCAAATTTGAACGTTTTTAAAACTTCTAAAAAAGATTGCATTTTATCCAAATCGCATTTTTCTTTCGCAGAAGTTCATTGAGTGATATATAGAATCAGATAAGAAAATAAAATTTTTGATGATATGGGCATCAGCTACTCACAAAAACTAAGAGACAGAAGTCCAATTGTCAGGAAGAAACGATTTACATACCGTCTTTGTCGACTCCCTCAAAGTCATAACCAAATGAAAAAGACTCTGAGAACAGCTCTTCATGAGTATACACTGGGAACATGGGCACGATGACGTCACCTCTGTTATGACCAATGGGAGCTTCCGTAGCAGAGAGAGCAGAGGCGTTCTTCTCGAACTTACGAAGCCATTTTTCAAAGATTTGATCAACGAAGCAGTGGTGAAGGAAAAAGATCGGGTCATTGGACGCTGCTGCGAATGAACCCATTGCGCCTCCTATCGCAATGTGAACTACGTTGTGTACAGCAAAAAACACGGGCGCCAAACGATATCCGCTGGTGGTGTTGGCGTAGCCTTCAAGAAGGTTTCTGAAACTGCAGCTTGACTCTCTGCTAAAGGGTGGAAGGTCGTACCTTTCAAAGCGCAGAGCGAACGCAACTTCTTTCTTGGTAGGAAAGGTCACGTTCAACCCGTCGGGTTGTTTTTGTTGAACAGGAGAGCGTTTCAACTTGCCCGTTTTGACGTGAGGATCGCAGAGTTTCGTATCGTCCGTAACATTTGTTCCCCAGGGATAACATATCGTTGTCCAGTCCGCAAAATATTTGCCTACAACG
>JAHPZR010011270.1:0-2500 GCA_019787425.1 Platygyra sinensis | reverse complement strand
TGACTATGTTATTAAGATGCAATTATGAACTAAACTCAGTTATTTGATTTTAGGAAAATCTCCTGACGACGAGGCAACGGAAGGTGTCTCTTTGGGACAATGTCCAGATTCAAGAGTAGCTGACCGCTCGTCGACGGAAGACTGCATTGAGTGGAAAATCGCTGTGGGAGTTTTTGTTGGGGTTGTTTCTGCCTTGTCTACCATAATCTTAATAGTAATTGTTCCTCGTTACAAGGGGAAGAGTCGAGTCAAAGGAAACCACGACACTGCTACCTCGACTTAGCTGTGTAAACAAGGTATTACTGATGCTAAAAAGTCCATATTTTCTGCAGTTCGCATTTAATTTGCTAACCTTTTTTAACAAGACGTTCACTGAGAAGTTTAAAACCAAAGCAAGGGGTGAAATTTGAAGTAATTTAATTCAAATCCCATAGAAAACAGTTATATAAAGCAACATTAGCCAGATAGCATTAAGACAATAACTCAAGTACAACCGCAAGTCTTTGTAAATTGTAAGCATACTCAAGAAATCGCTTTATAGCAAATTTTATGGCAGGCTAAAATTTTGCCGGACATTTGTAAACTGTAAAAGCTGCCAAACCAAAATTGCCCTAGGAGTCTCAAGGCATTATGAATTTTTGAAAGGGGTTTAGATATGTTATGCCGATGAAATTCTGTAACAGTTTCTCACTGTCAAGCATTCAGTCAGTGAAGGTCATCGCCAACACTTTGCAGGTTACAGCAGATTATGCTATGTCTTTTGTTGAATTGGGTGTACTCTAACCCTGGAGAAGTTTCGTCTACATCAAAGCCCAAACATTATTGGGAATCGCGTAGTATTTCTTAAAGGAGAAGGTCACTCCAAGAAACGTAATTTTTTGGGCAACGCTAATGAAAGCCTTGCACCAAGTTTAGCCTTTCACCGAAGTTTCAGCCTCTAAAGCGCAGATTTTCAGGATTTTCAGTACGAAACTCGTTCAAAATTCGAACATCGCTGCGCCATTTTGAAAAGTATTCAGCTGCCAGGACGCATTTCGAAACGTCATTCCGTCCGAGAGATTTAATCCAAATGGCTTCCAACAAGCCTTTTAAGTACCACTCTGGGTTATAACTGCTCTCGAGCCATATTATTTTGAGCCAAACACGTTTCAAACTCCATAATGATAGCATTGAAGATAGTGAAATGGATAATCGCTTGAAAACATAAAAAAAGAAATAGATTTTCCTGACCTTGTGAAGGATGCCAAGTCTGTAGTTGGTTTTTGTCGTTCCCGCCAATTTCGAGTCGGACGGGATGACGTCACACTATAAACACGGCATGGCTGCCGGCCAAGACAGTTTCAAAATGTCGGCCTCCGAAGTCGCTTCTTTCGAGACGAATTTTTTCAGGATATCGGGTATTTCAGAGGCTGAAAGTTCGGTGAAGGGAAATGCTGAATGTTTACTTGCTATAGGCGAAGACAAAAAGTAAGCTTTTTAGAATGACCTCCTTTAATAAAAACATCAAGAACTCTTTCCTGGAACTTTTGAACGAGTCTTTCCGTCGAATTTTTTTAAAGACATTTTTCGAGTTTCAATCTTGTCTGGTCATAAATTTTTAATTCAGCGGGGCATAGCCATTTTATAGCTTGTTCAAGTTCCGATAATTCGCAAACTAGAAAGCCAAACTGACTGAACGAATCGCTTGGCAAAGAACAACAGAACACTATCAAAGGTTTAAATAAAGCGTTCTGTCGAAAATCCGTGTTCCCAGCTGCCGGGATTATAGGCGCTGCTTAATATAAATAATACTTGTACAGCCATTTAATTGTTTTATTTTTATTTTTATTTTATCGAAAAACAAGCAATCCGAATGGAAAGAACGCCTCAAAGCTAGTGATGTGTCCAAGTTTCAACACGAAATCTTGCATAGAAGTGAAGGGAGCGTCGATTAAAAAACGCTAAGATTGATAATTCTTTTGTCATCCCCACTTTTTGTAAACCACGGTGATTGTCACAGAGCTCGTGACGTCATGAAACACATGGCTGTATTTTGAACCAAGACTTTCAGTCTGACCAAGAGACTCTGATCTTGAGCATACTCTCTTGTATGGTCTGAGATCTGGCTCAAATAAAACACTTAAAAAAATCGGCGCACAAAAGAAATTATAATGTAAAACACAACTTCCAACAACGGCGATTTTGTTGTATTCCCCTACACTGCCTCTTTACAACCGCAACTTCCAAAACTACTTTTGCGCAGCAAAACCTGCTAAAAAAAGTCGCTCAAGGTAAGCCGTGAGGAAAGTGCCTTTTGCTATCCAGGTCCTTTGTCAAACTCGTTCCCAGACCTTTTCCCTTAGATATTGGAAGGTCGTTACGGGAAAATCTCAAACTGAGGCCTTGCCGTATTGACCGAGCGATAGCGAGGTCAATACGGTAGGCCGAGGTGATGCGCGCGCTTATCTATTCATTCATCTTTCCAAACCGTCAAACTGCATAACAGAATTCAGCCAACTAA
>JAHPZR010011269.1:12500-15846 GCA_019787425.1 Platygyra sinensis | reverse complement strand
GATGACGTTATCTCGAGGCGCCACGCACGTCTCGTAAGGTTTAACAGGATTGGCCGAGAAAACAATAGAATAAACAACTGAAACAATGGCCCTAGTCCTGAAAACAAAGAGGTGGATGAGTCCGGGAGCAAATAAAATTAGAGATTCCGAAAAGGTGCGTGACTACTGGTTATCTCCCGCTTTCAGAGAACATGCTGGATTGTTGCTTAAGGATTTTGCTTGGCTTCAATTGTAATTAAAAAAATTACTTAATCTTGAGATCAGAATTTTCATTGTTAAAAACAATTGATCTGTATGTAATTTTAGTAATGGGTTATGTTAACGTTGTTGTAAGTTTAAAAGCTTTTTCAATTTCAACACCCTTTTTAACAAGGAAGATATCATTCACATTGAAAAGTGCCTAACTAATATGTCCTTCCTGTTCTGCCCTGTAGTCAAAAAGTTGACATTTGATGATTAACTAACATTGTTTAGAGGCATTTTAACTCCCCTATGGGTCACGAGAATAAATTCATTTGTGATATTTATGCTAACACTACCGTCACGGCTGTGGAGTTCTTCAATATCTTTTGCAATAGCCAATACTACCGTATTCTGCTAAAGTGAACCATCGAATTTCGTGGTTGAAATATTTTTCGAAAAGGCTAAAAATATAAATGTTGAGCGAACTGTTAGCGGGAAAGTGACAGTAAATAGATTGATGTACTGCCTCGTAAAATATTTCAACAGGAGAATTGAGGGTGACAATTTTTTAAAGTGCATAGCCCGTCAGGAAACGAAAATTAAACAGCATGGATACTTTACTACAAAAGGAATGAAAGGATGAACTTCACCTCATTAATATTACAAATAATTATGAATCAAAGACAGTTCGCTACAAAGGTTTAACTTCTGCGCTACAGAACGTGCAGAACACCAAAGGAAAACAACGGGGCAGAAGAAAAAGGCTCATTTATCATAAGGCCTTTAACCCCATTTCAGGTTTGAGTAGGATCGTAAGCATAAATTATCAACCAGTATTTTCCCAGCTTTCTGATGGATAACCCTCATACACGCGATCACGAAATATACCGATTTTGGATATTTATAAAGACATAACCCAATATAGCTAATGTCAAGCTATCGGTTGACAAAGGATACCGGACACTACCGACAACTGAAACTAAACGAGCACACTTCAACAACGTACTCACACAATTAAAAAAACAACAAAAAAAAAACGAAAAAAAAAATCATTTAAAATCTAAGATAAATAAATATTAAAAAGCTTGTAGTCCCAAAACGAGTTGTTAACATTGACAAGATGTAATAACAAAATGCAGGCATTGTCATTATCTAGAGTTTTATGGGATTCAAGTGAACTGAAGTACTGTATTTAAATTCTACATTCCTTACCGTTGACTAGTTTTCAAAACTAGTGCTTTAACTATTACTAACTGCATAGGAATTATCAGGCGTAATCCTTTATAACAGGTTCGGTTAGCAATGCATTCTAAACAACAGAGTTTACCATTCCAAAGATAGGATACAAAAAGTGAACTTCAAATCTAAGGCTAAAACTCTAAAGGATTTTAAAACATAACCCGTATATTTTCGCGACTCACCTTGCTCAGTCATGGGGGCAGCGGAGAGCTCTCCAGGCAAAGCACAAAGGCACAAAAAAATCAAAGCTTTTGAAATCATCTTCTGGAGCTCGCTCTTTTCTTTGCAACGATATTCTTCACAATGAAGTTCTGCAATCCTGCTACGCAATTTATAGAAAAAGCAACCCTTTGTTATCTCATTGCTTAATAAACAATATTTTATGAAACGACAGTCTAATTTAAGGAACAATTTAGGCGATTATGTAATCTTTTTTAGAAAAATGCTTAATCACTTCCTCTCTATAATCAGTTCAAGGAGTTAATACTTGAAGCTTTACATTTGAGGCCAATCCATTTTATAGCCGTGACGTAAAGATTAGCTCAGAGGAGGTAGTTTGGAATTGCGACGTACGCGTCACTTTACGCTTTTTAATTCACAAATGGTAAACTCCACAGCGTGCACTATTTAACAAATAGATTCCATGTTGCCGTGCATCTGTTTAGTAATAGATCACAGATGACGTCAAAATGTGGTAAAAAAAAGTTGGCACACGAGGCGTAGCTGAGTGTGTCACTAATGTTCTTACCACATTTTTACGTCTTCTTTGATCTATTACTGAACACGCGCACAGCAACATGGAATCTATTTGTTTTATATAATAACGAAAAGCCGTTTTTATTTTAAAATATTTCGACATAACGCGAAAGCCGGTCTTCGAAAAGCCTTTGCCCACGTTGGCGAAGGCAAAAATAAAAGCCATTTGACGTAATCTATTATCTATACAAAATGATGTAATTTTATCGGGTTACTACGCGTAGCAAAGAGTTGTGGTTGGTCGAGAAAAATCACGCCACTGTCAAACCTGACTCGAGCGTCGCTTTTCGTGGAATGACAACTTACAGCGAAAACAGAAATCTACAAATCTTGAAGAAAATGCTGGAAAAATCAAGTCAGTTTTTGTCATCGGAGCAGCCCTGTGAGCCGGAAAGCTTGGACGTGCTACTGTGCCCTGAAACGGACAGGAACATTCGCATCGAAAAGCAAGGTTATGTGTTTATTTTATCTGATTTTAAGAAGTGATGTTTTGATGTTCATTCCTGACATCAATCAATGTGTCAACGGTTATTTTGACTCTAGAAAAAGTTGAACTTTTTAAATAAATTAATCTCAGAAAACATTTTGTTTATTGGTTTGTAAAATTCGAGATAAAGGCAATGGTTCTCGGCTTACCAAGACCGATTTTGTGCGTGGTTTAGTCTCGCTCGACTGCCGACTGAAACTGCTCAAAAACGGCTTTATCTTTCCTCTTCTGGCTACTCAAACCTGTTCAATGCCTCGGCAAGACTTTTTTGTACCATATCTTTTGCCCAGTCACGTAAAATATTATTCTAATTTTCAAAACTTTCCGCCATCTTAAAACGGCAGAGGGAAAAACTTTGTAATGGTGACTTCAATCTTGCATCTGTCCTCTAATAGATCATAGGCGAGAACCAATCAAAATGCGAGAATAACTTGGGTTATTATATAGAACTCAATAGTGCACGCTATGGCGTTTGCCATTTGTTTTATAACATAACATTGAGACATTGGAACAACAGTCTTTTTATTGAGCTACATCACAAAGCACGCGCTTTGTTTTAGCTATTGAATACACCAGCAGCATACACCCATGGGCAAATAGTAGACGCTGAAGTAACCAATCAGAGTACGCGCTTTGCTTTTAGTTATGTTATAATTATTTATAGGAATTGTCAGCTATAGG
>JAHPZR010011269.1:5000-7500 GCA_019787425.1 Platygyra sinensis | reverse complement strand
CACAATGTGGTACCTTACAACAATACCCTGTCAGATAACTTGTAATAGTGAAAAGTTCATTGAAATCTTGACACATGCCTTGCAGTGATGTCTTCTTTGTTTTCACGGGGATTTGGTGCTATATTTTGTCGAAGGTGTGGCCTTTCAAGGTCGGGAACTTCAATCTTCCCCTTCTTCAGTAAAACGGTATCACTCAAAAGATCTTGGACAAACTGATATGGCTTCTCTTCGTATATGGGCTTCGCCACCAACTGTTTCTGTAGCTTGGATATACACACTTGTAGCGCTCATCTCCAGAAGCAGTGGTGGCCACCCCTCTCCCCACATTGCAGTTGTGATCAATAACAGCAAGCTGTGTTCTGCTAACCATCCCGTTGTAAGAATAATGCTGCTACTTATTTACATACTTCTTTGCCATTGAGCCATGGAAGACCTCTAAACATCCGGTTTGAACAAAATCAGCCAGGAGACGGATATCCTTCAGGAGTTTAGGTTTCCATGCCACTTCCTCTAGAGCGTTGTGTGCAGGAGATCCAATTAGAAGCTATACTTTGTTTCTTCTCTGCTCATTAGTAAGCTCGCCATGGTCGCAAGCCGAAAACAATTGGAACTCAGGCCATTCGTGTACGCCGGCCACATGGTAAACGACTGATTCCCATTTCTCCTGGCAAAGCAGTTGATCTGCATCAGAAGTTGCCGTGCACCACCACAAGTGATTAACTACTGATGCGGTCCATGGTAACAGATCACCGCATTCACGTTTTTTAGACGAGGTAGCTAGATCTTTGCGCTCAGCTTTTGCCAAGTGCCATAGATCGAACCTGTGTTTGATGTTGGCCTTTTCAGCTCTCATCATTGCGGCAACTTGGAGATGTCTGCATATCAAGTAAAATGGTGACAAGTTAACTGTCTTTTGGAGTCTTCTAGTGGCAGTGATGTTTTCCTACTCTTTTAATGTAGTATTCCTTCGGATAAAGAGTGCGTTAACACGGAAAGAGAATATTATTGAGTTTTATATAATGTAGTTCAGTT
Organism: Platygyra sinensis; assembly: GCA_019787425.1. Lineage (NCBI taxonomy): Eukaryota > Metazoa > Cnidaria > Anthozoa > Scleractinia > Merulinidae > Platygyra > Platygyra sinensis. The sequence continues at coordinate 6,468 of JAHPZR010011269.1, read as the reverse complement.
TACAGGTCGCGATAGATGTTACAATTTGGAAGCACAGAGCACTGAAGAAAACGAAAAAATGGCGTGTGTGGTAACATATGCATGTAGTTATGTAAAATTATCTTCGATCTAACATTGTAATACCCCGCACTTTCTATGGGTCTACTGGCGTAATAACATACTTGGGATGTTGGAAAAAAACACTCAAAAAGATTGTAAATCACTCGCCGTGGGCTCGTGTTTTCTATAATTTTCTAGTGATGTCCCAGCATCCCAAGTGGGTTATTATGGCGGTAAATGCCACAGAAAGTGCGGTTTAATGGGGGTTTCATCGATTTACGCAAGTTACATCTGGATAATGTTAGACAAATAGCTGTTTATATACTGTTTGACGGCATGCTTATCTGGTTGGTAGATCTACGCTTTGGATCATTTTTACTCGTAAAGCGGATGCGCGAAACGAGTTATCGTGAGTTGTGGGCAAATGTGTCGCTCGATGGGCTGTAAACTTTATGCAAATAAGGTACGCTCGCGGCTTACTTTTAAATTGCTGTCTATCTTTAATTAAAATAAGCTGTTTTCAAGGTCTAAATTAAAAGATATAAGTTAAAGAAGACTCGGCTACCGTAAATGAGAACATCGAGAATCGTAAAATCGATGAGCAGCGCAAGTTCTCACTGGATGCCGAATTCGTAGGATTTTACAGAAACGGAAGTCGTTGAAGTACGGTTTTATGGTATGGTAAATGCGCATATTAGCGAGTGATATGATGTAAACAAAGAGCTATTATTTTTTGTATCGCTAAAAATAAAGGGAAAAAAGAGAAAAAAAAAGAAATTAAAAATATCGGCCCACACCCGGAGTTGATCGCGTTTACTCGAACGGCAGAGACGCGCAGTACCACTGAGCCATGTCAACATCATACGCACGCCAGGGAAAAAAATAAACATTCTTATTAGTATCAACTATATTAAAGACCCCAGACAACTCAGTGGGCTCGAGTCTGTATGAGGATTTTCTGGGGGCTAATTTGTCCTTAACCAAACAACTGTCATTGAGTATATTTGGTGTTTGTGGATTTTTCGGACTCTCGGGAGTGCCTTTATTAAAGCTTAGAGTTCACATGTGTTCATTCGTCGGCAAATAGAGTCGCAACGTTTAGTTTGAGGGAAGGTCTTCATAACTTGTTTTGCACCGGGACTCTTCGCAAGCTACACACAACACAGTCAAGCCTAAACAAGATGTTTAGTTCAAGAGGCTTGATTTCGAAGAAATCGGAGTGAATCAACATAGTAGTTAAAGAATACATTAATCGACGCGATCACTGACTGGATCTGGAGAGAGTTTAACATTCACCATTACCGGCCGTTTGTGTTGGACGTTTTTCGACATGGTGAAAGAAAAGTTGTTGAGACAGTTTGTCTTGTTATTTTTCCTTTGATTTCCTTGAAGAAAGACCAGGTGTCCAGCCTGAACGGGAAATGAGTCA
>JAHPZR010011268.1:35000-38268 GCA_019787425.1 Platygyra sinensis | reverse complement strand
CAGTGCAGATGCAGTGCTTTCTTATTTTCTCAGTCAATAAATAAATGAACAGTTATGGGTATTTCACCAAAAGCTGGAAAAGAAAGACTGCAACCAGTGTTGCAGCAAACGGTTAACCACCATGGGGGGTATTACAAACAAACACAAAAAATAACTGTGTGGCACACGATGAGCCTGGTTTTTATAATTAACCAACGCATTCTACTCTCTATGCACATGGCATATTGCTTGCACAAACACTAGTTTTTATTCACTACCACCCCAAGGATTTGTGTTGAACCGCCAGCGCTTTTGTGCCTTACATGAGTAATCATTTGCAAGCTATGAGTCCTATGACAAAGTTAAGCAATATATTTATTATTTGGTTCAGTGTATGTAATACATATAAAACATTAACAAAATTAAAAGTGCACTAATGTATTACTCTCATGCTGCTCTTACATCGCACCACGCATGCGATTACAAGTAAAGATGAATTACTAGTGATTATTTTTGTGTCATTTTCTTTATTTTTCACCATAGGTTTGCAGAAAAACAAGATGAAAATTCTGTGCATCTTAGCCTGTGTTCTGGGCATACTGTCGCCGACGGCAGCTGGTAAGAAAAGTTTAATAAATATTTTCGTTGATTAGATAGAATATCAGAGGTGGTGATTGACAGGGTAACTGTCATGCATCCATTTAATCGCTGGCGAACAACCAAGGAAACTGTGCCGTCCTACTCGTGCGAGGGCGGGAAACCTCGCCGCGATTAGCTACAGACACTGATCTCGAAACCATTGTGACCAGACATCCACGTTAGCTTTAAAACGAATGGGGACTATAAGAGGGATTATTTTGAAGGGATGTTTAATGCAATAGATCCAAACGTTTGAACTAATTCTGTTTAGTTCTTGACTACATCTTTGTAAGAGATTAAACCTGATCGATGTCTGGCGTACTACTTGAAACTCAGGGCCATAGCAGGTAATAAGCAAATCGATGCATATGCCTCGATAATTTTATCATTATCATTATCATCATCATCACTATCACTATCACTGTCACTGTCTTTGTCATTGTCATTGTCATTGATATTGTCATCATTGCTATTTTTCATTCATTAAAAACAACCCAACTTCCCAGGAAGATGATCTAACAATAGACATGTATTGGCATCAAGAAGAAGTTGATCATGAAAAATCATTTGGTCTTTGGAATCACCAGTATTGCCTGATTACATATCGTGAGGGACTAGGTACGAGTCTGTTAATTGTGGGATTAGCAACTATTGATCCCCATAGTCAGAAAGAGCACACCGAGATTCATAAATCCCCAAGTTTGGTGTTAATCAGGCTAGTTTTGACTGAGATACAGGCATTTAAAAACATAAAAAAATTACAAAGAAATATATGGAAATCCGAACAAATCCTTCTTGGGGTGGTAGTGATAAAACTAGTGTTTGTGCAAGCAATATGCATGTGCATAGAGAGTAGAATGCGTTGGTTAATTATAAAAACAGGCTCATCGTGTGCCACACCAGTATTTTTGTTGTTGTACCTGGTGGTTAAGTTGCTGCAACACTTGGTTGCATTCTTTCTTTCCAGCTTTGGTGAAATACCCATAACTGTTCATTTATTTATTGACTGAGAAATATAAGGAAAGCACTGGCATTGCACTGCAAATGAACAATGAAACGATAGCTTGGCCTGCTCTTAGCCAATCACAATAAAGTTGTTTCCTCATTTACATAATTAAGGATATCACTATTTCAAATCCGAGTAATGTATCAAAATTCAAAGTGACAGTCATGCCAGCTTTCAGGTACCAGCCAAGATAAACGGATAAGATTGTCATCGTTTCCCAAATACAAAGTAGCTTTGGATTTGTTTTCTGATGATAAAATCTTCTTCCGTCTCAGGGACGCTCATATGTTAAATTGTAATGCTGGAAATTTGGTTGGGAGAGTAAGACAGAAGTCGCGAGTTTACAAAAAATCTATCGCAGTATGTTATTGGCTTAGAGCGGCGAAAATACGAGATACAAAAACCCTCAACTTGTCGCGCAACATTCTTTTGTTGCAAGTTTTCGTCGATGTTTCTCGTTTTTTACCTTGCGAGATCAACTTGACCGGCAACCAAAAACATTTGTTATACCTCCCAACTCAAATACGTTTCCTGATTGGAGGAGAACGTGTCACGTGCCATTGGTCAAAACTCAATGACGCCCTAGGGCGAACAAAACTCAATGACGCCCTAGGGAAACAACACCTTGAACTTTGGACTCGCACGTGATCAAGTTGTGCACCTTGAAACCGCGGGAAATTTGTGTACCAGTCGGCCTGATGTTGAAAAGCCATTGAAGTAGGACAACGTTTCTCATTAGAGACGGCATTCATTATTCAAGAAAAGGGATTTATAGTCGCAAAAACATATCGTGCAGATTAACAAAAGGGAAAATATGAACGTTTTGTGTCTCCAAGCTTTTGGTTTGGCGCCAAAAATGGGTTGCCCACGTTCGTCAACTCGCTCGTCGATCGCCGTCGCCAGGTAGGAAAGTATTTGTGTAATTTACAACAAAATATGCTGCTCCTGATCAAATCAAACTCAAAATGCTCGAGTTAAGCATTAGAAGACGCCAAAGCAACTTTAGTACTGTCTATATTTTTTGTTAGCTGCAAAGAAAAAGACTGTTATCGTGATTTTTCGATAGGACAGGTTGGTTTTGGCAGCCGCTCAATTTTGCGAGTGCGGCCAGTGTATGCAATGGCGTCAAGCGAATCATTTTTTTTCGGAGCTTTTTCTATATTTGAGTCGGGAGGTATAACAAAACACTTAATGACTGGCCCCTCGGGAAACAGTGAGTTTTGTTTCCCCTCGACCTCAATGTTCCCCTCGGCTTCGCCTCGGGGAACATTGAGGGTCTCGGGGAAACAAAACTCACTGTTTCCCTTGTGGCCAGTCATTAAGTGCTTATTGTTCAGCGAAATCGGAAAAGTCTGCAAAAGAGTCCAAAAGCCCACACATTTCGTTACCAAAGAGATGTAAACCTTGGCACTGAAAACAAAAAGAAAGAGAAATGAAGCAAAAATAATTGTGACGTGTCTGAAATTATTCATGTTTTTTACTTTATGCACCTAGTCAACCTGGTGTTAAAGCTGGTAAGCTGGCACATCAACTATATAAAATTCTTTTATGCGAGTGAATATACGAAAGAGAGAATATATGAAAGATCATATATAGAGTTGTGTTGTTGTTATTGTTTTGCTGTTGAACTACGGACGAAGTGTT
>JAHPZR010011268.1:25000-27500 GCA_019787425.1 Platygyra sinensis | reverse complement strand
CACAAAACAACTCATCTTATCGGCTTCTCAAACTGACAGTAAGGAAATGTACACATCATCTCAATTTACAAAATAAAACAAGGCAAACACTCTAAGATAACCTGTATTCATAAATTTTATAACTAAAATTTGAAGGGTAGTTTTCAACATGTTCAGAAAGGCTCACCAATCCATGTGATCGATTCTTTCGTTGTTGATAGGTAACCTTGTTGATATCGTACGCCATCTTGTTGAAGTCTGATCCACTCAAGTTTATTTTGACCAAATCTTTGCCTGATTTCAATGGTTCGAACTTTCACGGCTGTATTTGGACATTTCCAGACCACATATCAATGTTTTCATCTCTTTTACACATCGGCGAGTCAATAAACTTCAGAAAACCTTAACACAAACTCGATGACTTCTCGAAAGCCTCAGAATCTCTTATGGTCATGAAAACAAGTTCGCCAAATATGACGTCACAAATACCATATGTTCGTTTCCAATCTCGGCGCGGCCATTTCTGGTTCGTTTTCGTAAAGCTCTCGGAAACCGTCGGATTTTTTTATCTCGAGCACCACGGTTTGTGCAAAACCTAATTTTGAGAGTTGATTCTTCTTCCTGTTGGTACGACTGATGTTTTTAAAAAGGATTTTCAACAAAAGAAAAATTGTCCAAATTTCGTTGCATTTGACCTTTAAAAGGGCAGTCGCCTATTAGCAAGCTGTTTATCACTGCTTTCAATTAATAAGAAAATAACGCGGACGAAACTCGATTAATCAAGCTTTACACAAGTATTCAAGAATCTCCAACTTTATGCGTTGCGTGGCATAAATGGCGGCTCCATAAGGGTCTCGAGTGGGTTAAAGATGAGTTATTGCTCAAAGTTTAGATAACTAATAGTCCGGCGGCATAGCTTTTAAATTGTGCGATTTTTGATACAAGCACCAAACTTTGTGCTCCCTTTTTTATTCAAGTAGAGGTGATTTTCCACCGAAAAATATTAATTCAATGAAGGCCATAATTTGCATAAATCTGCATTTCCTCTTGCTGCCTTTTCTCTACATTTCTGCAACACTTTCTTTTAGTTCGAATGATAGGAGCAGCATAACAATCTAATTTTTTTCTATGTAATTGGATGAAAATACGTACATCACAAACCGTTGTTAGAAAGACAAAATGGCGAGCTTTACATATAAAGAAAGACATGGGCTGATTTGAGAGAATGGAATTGCTCGGACATTTGAAAGTCATTGTGCCAACTGGCATAAATCTTGTGGAATCCGGTAGAACCAAAGAGAACTATTTAAAAGGAAAGTGTCTTGACCAATGAAGCAGCAAACTAACACGAAGTATTTTCTAGAAGCAAAGATGTTCTAGTATGTTCCTTTTGGAAGGAACTGACCAACGGGCGTGCGCAATGATTGTAGACTCCGATCCAGGGTCTCATCTGTTTCTCACGAGTTATGCCATTTGAATCTAATATCTAAGCTAACATAATTGACATGACTTCCCTTGGAGCCAACTGATATCACCTTGGTTGTCTAGCAGCGCTAGGCAACCGCGGGCGACGACATAATGATGGAAAAGTCATCAGAAGAAAGAAAAAGGTGACTGCCAATCTATTACTACATCTGAGTTGATTTCACACAAACAAAATTCTAGAACGCGACTCGAGAGAAGGGTTTTGCAAAAGGCGTAGCGGCAGAATAGCAAGAAATACACACTATGCGTGTTATTGACTGCTGACACCCAAGTTAAAGTGGTATTGCTAGTGTTTAACGAAGACATAGAATGACTGATGTTTTTACGCTTCCTCTGCGGAAAACGATATCAATGCGAGGAGTTAATCATAGAACGTTAAGAAATGCTCAGTAAAACACTTAAAGCCACCAGACCTTTCCCTCTCGATTCCCTCAGAACTGCCAAAAGGAATCATTGCCCCAGACCTTGCACCAGCAACAATCGCTAAATTCCAGTCATGAAGCCGCCAGTAAATCCAAAGAATGCCCTCGCACGTCAAAAGTCAAGAGACCCGCGTTTACCATGTATAGATTGCATGCTGCACGCAAACATACTCAGCTTAGAAAAAAATTGTTGACAGACTACATGCTCTTTGGCATGTTGATAGCCAAGCGCAAAAGTGCTATGGTTGTCACATCTGGTAGGAGTGGCAGATCCGGTCGTAGAATGGTTGGAATGTTTACTTGTTCCCACGCGTACCCTCCTTGATATGTAGCATGCTTTATTAGGGTGTTGAATCAGTGCAATACTGCAGGTGCCGCGAAGGCATATAGCGGTTGACCACGAAGTGTAGTGGTCGATATTATTATCGACTATCTCTGCAGGTAAAAACGCCCGTTTTCAGATTAGGAGGGCATACCATGTCCATTTTTTTAAGAGTTCAGGGGCCCGTTTCTCGAAGCTCCCGGTAATTACCGGGCCCGTTAAGCTGTTTTGTTTTCCATTCCGGACGGGAGTTTCAAAAGGTTTAAAAATTGTACAGTAAAGTTATCAGCTA
>JAHPZR010011268.1:0-20000 GCA_019787425.1 Platygyra sinensis | reverse complement strand
CAAAGGCGGGGCAAAAGGCCGGCTTTCGCGTTATGTTGAAATATTTTGAAATAAAAAAGGCTTTTCGTGATTATATAAAACAGTACATCGAGCTCGAGAAAGATAGGCTCGATCAGATAGCTGCAAGAACCATAAGAGTGTCTCTAGAGAAATGTATAGCTTTCTAGGAGAAAAACGTAAGAGGACAAATAATGCGATATCCGTGATAAGAATCTACCCACTGCTTGCAAACAGTTCTAATAGCAACCGGGCCCGGCGCCAAAGACTATAATGCAAGTAAGAAAAACGTTCACGGAGAGTTTTCGAATTTTGTCCCTCGGAAGCAAATACTTAGAGACTTGATACAAATCTTGCAATATAAATGAGCCTAAACAATAGCAACTTCTAAAGGCAAAGATTAGAATACACATTTGCGTACAGCGGGAGTCGTGTAGGCCTGTCGCAATTTTGTTATTACAGAGATCCTCCCATCATCTCGTACAAAAGGGGTAAATCGCTCAAGGACATACTCGTTAGATCTAAACTCTAGAGGCAAAGAATCCGCACTTGCGAACAGCGGGAGTCGCGTAGGCCTGTCACAACTTTTTATTATTGATTGACAATTGAAAACACCGACTCGGACATGAAAGTGCACATGCTGCATTATGCAAATGAGCTGCTTGGACACGTCAGACTTTCCTTTCAAAAACTTTTGCAAACTCGCTCAACATGCAGGAACAATACGAAAAAATTGTTTGGGGAAAGATTAATTGGTCTTCGTCTTCGATAAGAGTACGGACCACTATAAACTATATTTCGATTTTTACGTTTTTATTGTTTGGGGAAAGATTAATTGGTCTTCGTCTTCGATAAGAGTACGGGCCAATATACTATATTTCGATTTTTACGTTTTTATGTTTTTTTTTTAATTGTTTTTTTTTTTTTTTTACCACACTATCAACGTCAAAGAAAACTATTTCCCTTAGAGCGGGATGTTTATAAGAGCGAAGTACGTGTTGCATTTTTCGAGACGTGATGACCTTCAAAACACTGGCTTCGATCCGCCGATTGAAAAGTGTAGAATTGTTTGGACCCGTATTTTTGAAGCTGGGGGAAGCAAGGCGGAAGGAAGCGTTTCATACAATTGCCAATTTCATTTTGTTACATGTTTTAAGTCATAACTCCAAATAGCGGATGTAATTTTGTTCTCAACGCTTGCAGTTAAAGTCGCGAGATAAGGTTCGCGAACAGGATATGTTCCCTGAGCGGTCCGCAGATAATGTTACGCGGTCATATTTTCGACACTATCAGTACACATAATATTTTGTTGAACTGCTGTTTTCCAAACTTTCGAAAAACTTCGTGAGTCTAACAGTTTTATTGTTATCATGCAGTTTTAAAGGATTAGTCTTCGAGTTTTATCTAAATCAAAAGAGAAATATGTGTTGGCTGGCGGGGTATAAATAGTTGCGACTTATTTCAATCAGTAAGCTTATACAGCTGTTTCGGGAAAGGTTGTCCAAAAGAAGGGTAAGAGCGTTCGCGACAATGCCGAAAGGTAGTATGTGAGATATTCAATAAAATAAGTTGAGCTTGAAGTGAACGCCCAGAATCGAACATGCCGCGACCGTCCAGTGAAGGCTTACGGTAGCGAGCTATTTGGATGAAAAAGGTCTTAGGATATTGCGTAAACGAAGTGGCAGTACGCACAGGCTGATCCATGTTGAAGCTCTCTCTCGCTGTCACGCTATCAAAACACGTCCAAAAACAAAGGGTTCATTAGCGATGGCTCTGCACGTGCACCACGATTTTTGGTACATTTCTTCGACTTTCTCTGCAAAGAATGACATAAAATAAGTGTGGTTAAAGTCGTCAGAATCATGCTTTCTCTGTGAATCCTAAGCCTTCGTTACTTGAGTTTACCATAATGCCTTTCGGTATTGTTGCGTACGCTTTTATGCTTCTTTTGGACAACCTTTCTCGAAACAGCTGTATATCGGTCGCAATACTTTGTGATTGATCGCACGACTTTGCCGGATATGTTATTAATACTGTGGGATTTGGGAAGACATAGGTTGTCGATAGTATCTCTATAAATTGCTGGTTGGCTTTCAGGAGAAATTTTTTTAAAAATAGCGTTTGAAAGTCCGTGGAACAAATTCCACTAGCAGTTCTTTAATGGTCCTCACAGAGTTAGTTCGCTTGTTCGATAGTTCGGCAAAATCAACCATCGTTTACGCTTTTATTGTACTATCAGGGCCGTAGCCAGAAAAAAAATTTTGACTGAGGCAATGTCTATGAATAACTTATGACTGAGGCAATCAGTCCATGGTTGAGTTCTCGTCCTAGGTATTAGGTACTATAAACAACAAAAGCCAAAGAAATGACCGAGGCAAGTGCCTCGGTTGGCCTGTTACTAGCTACGGCGCTGACTACTGACCGATCATCGCCATTAAATTGTACAGTATATCTTTCGTTAAATCTGGGAAATTGCTGCAACAGCAGATAGTACCTCTGGAAGGCGCTTCTGCGCACTTTTCGAATATTTATTGAATCATCCTTAAAATGTCAAAATGTCAAAAGTCAAATGTTTCTTTATCCTCAAGGAAATGAGGCGACGGGGGATATTTGATCTTCCTGGGTAGACGTCACAACCTGCGCAGGACCCATTCTCCTCAGACTCGCTCGTGAAACAATGGAGGTATTTTCGAGATTTCGTCTGGGCACAAAAAATCGACGATTTATCCGAATCAAACAATTTTTTCGCAGAAGTATTTCAAATAACAAGTATACTCGTTTTAGTGAATAAAAAAAATTGAGGTGAGGGGTACTTTAAACACAAAGTTGAGTTCAAATGTTGTATAAACAGGTCTGTCATGTTCTTTCCTTTGCTTCCTATTCAACACAAAAGAGTGTCATTAGGCCTGCCAATGTTTACACTTTTTATCAACAACAATTTTCAAAATGCCGGATACATAATAATAATAATAATAATAAGATATATCGTTTGTCTCACGATGTAATCACTTTAGGATGTAAAACGCGACGTTTCGACTGCGTACTGCTACGTAAGAACTACAAAATCTTTCATGGCCCGAAAGTTTAAGTCTCAAAACAGTGTTGGTTTTTCTTTCTAGTTTGTAAGCCCAATCTTGGTCTGATGGTAGATACAACAAAGAGTCTCCGCGAAAACAAACAAATGCCCGACTTCAAGGTCCTGGACGCCCTGACGAAAACACTGGAGTATCTTGTTAAGAAATTTAATATCTCAGAGAATAGAACGCATGTGTCTCTGGAAACATTCGACGGGGACGGCACTGTTCACAACGAATTTAACGACCCTAGCTATTGGTCTTTAGATACCGTTATTGAACTCATAAACAACACCTTTAAGAGCATTACCAAACTGACATCGCCAACACGCCTGGACAATGCACTGGTGAAGGCAAATCTCGATATGTTTACCGAGGCGCATGGGTACAAGTCTGGAGAACTGAATGCTTTAGTAGTGTTCACGGACGGCAAAACCAACCCAAAAACTGATAAAGATGCATTTTCAAGTTCTATCAACGATTTGAAGGTAACTATCATTCAGTTTGCCTGGTTTTCTAAGCCAATACAAAATGATATGAATCGAATGCTTAAATGGAAATAAGTTGAGGTTTTGAAATGCAGTTAAGTTTCCCGGTTAATTTTTGATCGTCCCTTCACTAATTTCCACATGATATTGTTAAATGCAGCCTATAATGTATTTAATAATTAGATAGTGAGCTCGAGTTGTTTATATCGCGTGATAGTTCCCGAGGACGCAGCCCGAGTCGACTACAGTCTATTTTATGACGCAAAGAAATCGAGAGCGAATAATCTAATTGGATTTTTTATTTAAACAATAGTGTTTCTGTCTAGTAACTATCAGCTGATAGTTGCCCCGCGGAAATTTGATGTTTTTAAAACAAATATTTGCACGAGAAGCGAAGCTTCGAAGACAGATATGCTAGTTTTATAAGAACATCAAATTTCTTATGGGCAACTAGCATACCGATAGTTCCAAGACATAAAAACTCTATTGGCTTTATTGTTCACCTCTAAATTTTCTTCCGAGCACCAGTTCAAACATCAAATTGAATAGCCCATTGTAGAAAATTGAGAGGACTCGAACGAGTTTCTTATATTGATAAGATTGAAAATCTAAACATTTCAACTGAAATGTTACTGAATGAAAAGCTACCCAGCCAAGTTTAAGAATTTTCAGCGGAAAATTGTCCAAATGGGAGCCTTGCAAAAGTTGCAAAATTCTATACAAACCGTTATAATTTTGTCATTTTCCTCCTCTAAATAGTTCCTTTCTTGGTTAAGAGTCTCAAATTTAGTTGCTCTTTTATTTGAGTATCTTAGTTTTTTATACTTTTTTCCAGTCCTCTCACGTTTCTGCAATGGGCTATTATTTCAACTTCTTTTTAAATTGAAAGCCGTTAAAGTCAAGTGTAAAATTTTAAAAAGAAGGCCCACTTAATACATTTTGTAATTGTTTACATTCTATAAGCCCCGTTGTGTACATAAAAATTTTCACAGGCGACTACTATCCATCCCGATATTTTCCTCGGGTGGGCACTATGACCTGATAGTGTCTCTCCGCGGATGAACACTATCGCGTCACGTGATCAATTCAAACCAATAAGAATCGGAGAGAATTTAGGGGTGAACTATAATGCATGATAGTTGGAGAGAGCACAGCCAGAGTCAACTATCACGCATAGAAATTGACAAGGAAAAGTCTAATTGTATTAAAACTTGAAGGAGCAGCGGCCATTTCGCTAGTAATTGCATACTGCCAAGCTAGTTAGGCTACCAACTGTCTAAAACAGAATAGATAAAGAAGAGCGTAGCAAATAAGGAAATGGTATTCGTGATAGGACACTAGTAGATTTATACTAAAAGTAACTCAAACTAAATATGTCAACAGATTCTACCAAGAAAAATAGAGTAAGTATTTTGAAGGGAAAAAACCTAGCAAATATGTAAGTCGCCAACACTGCATCATAGGTTATAATATGATGACAAGAAATCAAAACAGCCATTCCGGGGGCATTAATTTTGAATCTTTCTTTTTTTTTTTCTTGTTCATTTTGCGTTATTTTTTCCGTTGCAACGTATCAACTCTCGGTCGAATAGAAGCAAATCGATACCACTACTGCGGTTGAAATTGAGGCGGAATGGAACTATCTCGGGCTTTCGTTCTGATTAGAAAGACGCATCAAAATTATTTTGCATTACTGAAGAAGATATCCCTCAACCAGTGCTACAAACTGATATGTTTCTTGTTGGCACTAAACAAGAAAACTGGAAAAATAGAATTTTACCAAAAAAGACGAAATGTGGCTTGACCAACAAGACAAATGGCGTGGTAAAACAGTTGGGAGCCAGGCAGGGAATAATAAACAGCTCTTCAAAGTTTAATCTTTTCAAAGTATACTAAATAGCCTGGCCAGGTCTTATTCACAGTGGATGTGAAAACACGATATATCATCTGAGACATTGTCCTTAAACGATAGAATACGTTTGCACCAAAATGCACCAAAGACTCAAAGTAAATACACTACACTGAAGACACGTTGTCATGTGTAATAAAGACCAGCAGCATGCATATGTTGATCTCGTAAACCGCTTGAAACCATTGCTCAGTGCGTAAGAATGCAAATTAGAGTTGGTGTGCTACTTTCCCAGAAAAACACTGTCTTATCGTTCATGGCTTATAATTTTTTCTTGACAACGTTTTTTCACTTAGGTTTCAGGTGATGAAATTTAAAAAGTCTTATTCGTTATTAACGACCCGAACATTGATCCGTTTTAATAACGAAACTTTGCTGAAAATTTCACGAATACCTCAGAACACTGTATTCAACCCGGAAAGTTCTATGTCAACTTAAAAGTTAATTCAAGATGTACTGTTGTAGGTGTCAAAAAAAAAATCAATGGGAGAAGTATAGCAAGATATCTGGCTACCATTTCACGGTATTGAAAACATAATTACAACAGTAGTTTTTTCCTGCCTTTAATATTGCTGATTTTATTTGGGTTTGTGTTTTTGCATTTTTTTAGAATAAAGGTATTCTTTTGATTGTTGTTGCAATCGGTCCTGATCAAAGTAAACCGGGATCTATTAAAAGATTGACGGAGATTGCCGCGGGAGAAGCCGAAAATGTTTTGCATGTTCATGACTTCGTGGACGATCCTGACGCAATGGAGAACGCACTGAATGACGTCTTCGACAAGATCTGCGGTATGTATTTGACGACTATTTCTAGATACATTATATCAGTCTTAAACTTTCCTGTGGTATGTTTTATAGTAAATGATGAAGAGTTCGTAAAGAGTAATTCACAACGATGAACATAGCCATTTCTCTTTATAGTTCACTTCTAAATTTTCTTTGATTCTTATTGGTTTAAACTGATCACGTGACGCGATGGTGTTCATCCGCGGAGAGACACTATCAGCCATTATGCCCGTCCGCAGAAAATACCCGGATGGATAGTAGTCGTCCGTGAATTTTTTTTCTGTAATCAAGCGGGCTTATAGAAAATAAATAATTGAAAATAAATTTGGGTTTTTTTTGTCTGTTTTCTTTTCCAAATTTTTGCATTTGACTTGAACGGATTTTATCTAAAAAGTAGAAAATAATTCAATATGATTTTTGAACTGGCGCGCGGAAAAAAATTAGTGGTGAACAATTAAGTGAACAATTAAGAGCGCCTTTTTTTCGTGACCGAGTGAGTGGTGGCACATGGTCCAAAAAATGACTACCCTCATATTTCGCTCAAAGATAACTCATGATGAGCTAATAAACGTGATATAATTTTTTTGCTTAGATCTACTTTTGTTTTCCAGAAAATTCGCAAAAACTGAACAACCTGCCGACCACTTCAAATATGGCGGACATTAGTGCGCCGAGTGTCAACACATGAACTTCGCTTCTGAAAAGTGCAAAAGCAAAATCGCGTTTTTTCTTTTTGTATATTTGTGTGGGAGTTATTAGCAAATTATTTAAGCCGAAAACCGGGAGTTTTCTTCTAACTTTGAATTCACGGCTCGTGTTTAAGAATCACCAATATTTGATGGTTTTAAAATCTATTTTTGGAGCATTTTTTCAAGACACATTTTTCCTATGCGGTATAACTCCGAATCACTTGAGATTTAAGTTGTGATTAGTGGAAGTGTTCTTCTTTTCAAGGATATAAAGACTAGTTTGGGGCTTTTAATTACTGCGCGGAAAATGCCCGCTCTATTTCGGGAAAATCGCTACCTCAAGGTGTCAACAACTGCAAATAATCTAATTAGAGTCTCTGCTGTTGAACCCAATCTTAGTTCTTAGCATCCAATTAAATTAAAATCAATACTGATAAGCTTACCTTGTAAATCCAGTGGCTGTATGTTGGGTTTTCGCCCTATTTTCCGTTCAAAATAATCGTCTTCTTATCTTCCGTTCAGCAGTGTTTGCCGAACGAGATGAACCGATCTGAACAGCACCTGGATGGTTCTTGTAGAAACATCGCAATTCTTGACAGTATGAAGCTTTTGTTAGGTTCTATCCTTCTAAAATGTACAAGTGAGCTTGTAAATAAGTCAGTTTTAATTAATCATCTTAGTGGCCGTAACGAGCAAAATTACCGAGTCCCGTGCTAACATGTTCGAAACGTGTATTGTTTGTACGTCACGCAATGACATGTCACACACTATGTAAGACTTTAACGAAGGCTCGCGAAAATTGAACATTGATTGGTTCTATATTTTGACCACTGTAATACCGATGCAGTGCTCTACCAACTGAGCTATCAAGCCATCTGGGAGCTGGTCATTTTGTGACTACGTAATATTTTTTTTTCGCCACTTCGCGACTCGCCTTCGTGGCCTCGCCGCTCAATTCTGTCGCTTCCAACGAGAAAAAAAAAACCTCTGGCACCCAGGGTAGTAAATGATGATCAATACTCTTATTATGCACCTATCAATGTCAAGCCCGAGGGTGGGAGGGGGGGTGGGGGTTTGGGCAACCCACGGGAATTTGACTGTGGCGTATATCCCCAGGGTGGGGATTTTGATGGGACATCATGCATTGATCTTTCAATTTTATATAGTAGAAGAGAAGTAAACCATTTGTTTCTGCTAATTTTGACGATTCTTTTTCGCCCGGGAGTTGGGATTTTAATAATTGTTTTTAGGAAATGTCAAAATCCCCACCCTATGCCCGACCCCCCTTCCCCCCTCGGGCTTGACACTGAAAGGTGCATTAACCGAGCTAAGTCGGTCTGTATGGAAGAATCTTGACCGAGGTCGTAAGTACAGACCGAATGCAAGAACAAGTTAATTCGTTAAATGTAACTGATTTGTATTGACGTTTTGCTTGCGAACGACGATGAGCCGATTTTAATTGTTCCCAAGTTTTCTCGTCCTCTTTTTTTTTTCATCAGCTTTTTGGCACTTATGTAACAGTCAATGATTTTGCATTCTAGTTTGCAACTTTTTCACTTCAAAACATTACCGGTCTAGATGCCGGTCTAGATGTTAAAATCTAGGGGTGCTTTCCATTTTGCCAAACTGACCGGTCAGAGATCAGTGGAAATACCTGAGGAAAATAGAAACGGCTCTTGTCATTTCAAATTCTTTTTCCGAATTCCCTAATTAGGGCAAAGAACGTGTTTTGTTTAGGCCGGGCCGGGATATCATATTGGACCGGGTGTAGCTGTTTGGCCGGTGGTACCATTGCATTCAGAACAGTGTGCACGGCGTTTGCGCAACGAAATCTGTTGGGTCAGGGCTCCTGGTTGGGTAAAATTGTTTTCTTCCTCCAAGTTCCACCCCCTGGGAGGAGCCCCGATATCAAGGCTTCGGCCAGTAGAGATGATAATTGTATACTAATCATCCGACATCTTACGGCACTCGCGAGTACCGGGATTTTTTGCTTGCCCTGCCTGCTTTTCTTCCTTCTGCGATTTTTTATACTCAAAATTAGGTTCTGTCAGATTATGCTTGAAAAATAGAGTATTGTGCTTTCGAGCGTCACCCGTGAAACAAGGGTATTATGCTCAAAATTATGCTCGGCTAAAGGTATAATGCTCAAATTATGCCGGAATAAAATGACACTTCCACCCCACCCTCCATAGTCCTACAATAATTGTTCAGTTACACCTTTTATGGGCAAGTGAAGCTTGGAAGCGTGACATAAACAGGTAACTAGGCCTTCGATTATACCAAAATCACTGGGTACGAGGCTAAGGTATCAAGTTACTAACATAGTCCCACTTTTATCAACTTTATACATTCTAGAGTGAGTTGCTGGCAAACTTTGCATACACTTCTCACAGTTTTTAGAAACAACGGCGTTATGCTGCAAAAATATTAGTATCATGCCAGTATTATGTCAAAAGTTCCAGATATAGCGTTATGCTCAAAATTATGCCGGCATAATCCGACAGACCCTACCCAAAATAAACATAGGCACGCAAGGCGTGCAAGAGTTATTTTTTTGTGAACTGAAAGGTTTCACAGATAGCAGAATTAAATCGATGACATGTAAAATGTTTTACTAAATAAACTACAGTAACCTGACATGTCTCCTTATCTTATTTTCTAACAGGCAATTTGATTCGTTCTTTGATACAACCCACACTGTGATAGGTGTGGAATGCGCACATGCATAACTCCCCATCACCCACCGATCTCATAGCCCTGTCAACCCCAAGAGGAATTTTTGCTCAAAAATACTCAAGCCGTTTAGAGAACTTTTCGCATTTTATACGAGTCGTAAGTTTATTCTTTTTACAAAACAACACTACTTCACCGAAAATAGAAAGAAAGAGAAAAAAAAACTTTCTGATACATTGACAGTCTGATTTTGCACTTTAACTTGACGCCACACAGTCTTCAAAAAAATATCGAACTGAAATGAATGTCATAAAATAAAGCTATAAACTGCTACTGCAGAGACGTAAAAACAGTTTATAAATGAAAGCTTCTTTTTTGTTTAATATCCTGGAAACAATAGCCGACAATTTGTAAGCTCCAATTGAATTTATTCCCATATCAAAAATAGAAGTGTCAAGTTACCATTTATAACTAAAAGTAGCAAACATCTCGTGCGACCGATTTTCTCCGACACGAAAAACAAAAGTGTCAAGTTACCGTTTGTAACTAAAGATAGCAAGCATCTCGTGGGAACAGGTGCTGACGATTTGTTAGCTCTAATTGAATTTACTCCCTTGTGAAAAGCAAAAGTGTCAAATTACCGTTTGTAAGTGAAAAATAAAAATATCTCTCTATATTTGCATGCAACAAGAACAAAACAATCGTTACCTGTACTTATTGTAAACGTTCGAACTATTTCAAATCAAAATAATCTCGTCTCCCCTAAAACACTTCCTAAGAACTAGAAGCAACGATGCGTGACGTCTAATTGAATTTACTCCTTGTGAAAAACAAAAATATCAGGTTACCTTTGTAACTAAAAATAACATCTCGTTCATTTGCATACAACTAGCTCACGCACTGTTTCAAACCTCAAGGCTCATCTCGTCGATAACTAAAATCCTCAACCTAACCCACCGAAAATGCCGAAGTAAACCCAATATATGAATACTTCCTCCTGTTTTGTAGAAGAATAAATATGGCCGTTCTGAACTGTATCGGGATCAAATCTTCTCATACACCATTTACCTTTAAAACAAGAAATTTGATTGGCTGTTTATAGTAGACCCGATCTGATTGGTGTGACATACATACATCTCTCACTCACTCAATCACTCACTCACTGATCCATTGACCCGTACACAACATACTTGACGCGCCGACTAAGAGGTATTTTTTTTACAAAAAAAATAACTCAAAAAGGGGAGCGCCGGCCCCTCCCCGAGATCCACCACGGCAAATTGATAAATACAAAGAAATAACAGGGTTTGATATTCAGTCAAGACATTTAATGATTTATATCATGTTTTCAAACATGTGACAACATAATATTGAGCGTAATTGCATAATATTATCATGAAAAAAAGTAGACCAGAAATCTAGTATTTATCTCAGCTGGGGAGTTCAGTCTTAAGCAGATACTTGTAGACGCCGTAATATTACCACAAATTGGTTTGATTGCGTTTCCTGTGCACTTAGTTTCATTGCGTGACAAACATTGGCGACCTATCTTGGACACGACTCCGCTACATACGCGTCTTCGGGCTTCAAAATTTGTTTACCTGCAACTATAAATAATTGCTATCGTCGTTCTCTATCATGCAACCAATTCAAGATGACTCAATTACTATAGCCGAATGAATTTAAAATATGATCAAATCTGACAAAAACTACGATGTTTCGTGCAAGAGCCGTACGGTATGCTTGTTTATTTATTGCGTCATTTGGTAAAACATTGTCGAAGCGATGATAACAGTTTGGGTGAGAAAATATGGATAAAACCCCATCTAAAGCCACAAGATTTACAAGGTGAGCTTATAATATTGGTTTTTTTATTTAATAGGATGCTAAGAACTAAGATTTGCTCGGAATTTTGGGTTCGACGGCGAGACCCTAATTAGATTATTTGTAGTTGTTAACACCTTGAGGTGGCGATTTTCCCGAAATAGAGCGGGCATTTTCCACGCAGTAATTAAAAGCCCCAAACTAATCTTTATATCTTTGAAAAGAAGAACATTTCCACTAATCGCAACTTATATCTCAAGTGATTCGGAGTTATACCGCATAGGGAAAACTTGTCTTGAAAAAATGCTCCAAAATTAGATTTTGAAACCATGAAATATTGGTTTTTAAACAGGCGCTATGAATTCAAATTTAAATGAAAATTCCTCGTTTTCGGCTTAAATGATTTTCCAATACCTCCCATACAAATAGACAAAAAAAGGAAAAGCGAACTTGCTTTTGCAATTTTCAGTAGCGAAGTTCTTGTGTTGATACTCGGCCATTTAATGTCCATCATTTTGTAGCGGTTAGCATCATGTACATTTTTTTCAATTTTTTTGGAAAACAAAAGTAGATCTGAACAAAACAAATATACCACGTTTATTAACTCATCATATGGTGTCTCTGAGCAAAAGATGAGGGAAATCAATTTTTCAAACATGTGCCACATTTTTGTGATTTCACGCGGTCTTCCGGGACATTCTCTCTTAAGACAATAGAGTGTTTACGTCTCGGAGCTATCAGTCTGATAGTTGTCCCTTGGAAACTTGATGTTCTTAAAACTAGCATATTTGTCCTCGAAGCTTCGCTTCTCGGGCAAATATTTGTTTTAAGAACATCAGATTTCCGCTGGGCAACTATCAGTCGATGAAACACTCAATTGTTTAAATAAACCTAAATATGTGTTTGTAGATTACTTAACTTAGAAAAGGCTATCCTTACAGTGCATGCTAAAACCCTGGTTCGGGTTGTTGAAAAAGTGGATAACGCTATCCACCGCATAAATTACTATCCGGCGTAGCTCGACGAAAACTGTGAGCCTCGAGGAACAGATGTGTCCAAGAAAAATATCTGAGCATATTTTCGCGCAAATGGAGGCTTTTATGTTTGTTTTCCTTCAAATATTTTTTGACAGCACACGCAGTTTTCAAAATTGGGGGAAATTCTCGGATATTTCAAATAGTTTTAGCTGGGGAATATTCGGTCACGTGACTTGTTTAGACCAAGCGCGAGCGAAAATATTTGATGGATTTTAAGAAGCGGTATACTAACTTATTATATGGCAAGATAGGCTTGAGGTAAATCCGAGCGTTCTGATTGGTTCTTTCTTGGTCGGGATTTTGCCATACGGACCATTTCCATGGAAACGGTCATAAGCTGCGTATTTTATTCTGTTTTCGAAAGCCGGCAAATTCAAAATTTGCAGCGAAAACTACGAAAATAAAACTTGTAAATACTCTCATTCTTCGCAGAGAAACTACCT
Organism: Platygyra sinensis; assembly: GCA_019787425.1. Taxonomy (NCBI): domain Eukaryota; kingdom Metazoa; phylum Cnidaria; class Anthozoa; order Scleractinia; family Merulinidae; genus Platygyra; species Platygyra sinensis. The sequence goes on along the minus strand of JAHPZR010011268.1, from coordinate 7,078 downwards.
AAAAGATTGATATTTTACAGAGCTTACGATAAGAACGAGTAAGACGAATTTTCACGAAACGAATCAGTTTTATTATCCTGAAGATCTGGAAACGTCTAATGTAGGGACTGAATCAGGCATCGGCGAAAGTCAGGAGGCCATTGACGATTTTATAAAGAAGCAAAGCTGTGCAAACACAAATAAGCAGATGGCTACTGATCTGAAAACTCTTCTGCAATAATTGTAAGGTAACGGTATGACAAATGAAAGAGTTAAAACCCTCCCTTGGAGGGAGTTTGACCACTTCTTGTCCACTGAAATATTTTTTATGAACAAATGCAGGAAACACGGACAAGAGTACAAGCCGCAACAATTTCCAATTTTCAGCGCAGAATTGTCCAGAATGAAAAGAAGCGTCGAAATGTTATCGAGAGAGACGGAGGATTGACTTAAAGACGCGACTGTGTACATGTTTGAATGATTTCGCAGCAACCAACTTCGACATTTCTTCATCCATATTTTGTGATGCGCAAGTTAATGCAGGATCGACAGAAACCATTTTCCAAATTTCAACGAACTGCAGCTATTGAGACTTGTGACAAATTCCGTTACAAATCGTTCTTGAAGCCTTTTTTTATACTCAACATGATTTACGTTCATTGAATTTGTTTTCAAACTCGTGGTAGCTTGTTCTATTTGAGTTGCTCGCGTCATCAAAAACACACGGAGGAAGCCCTTTGAATTCAAGTGACCGGAAGTGCGTTTTAACTTAAAACATATAAGCACTAGTGCCGTATAATAAACTAATAACTAACCTAGCTAGCTCGAGCCGTACTGGGGAATATTGGCCCTCAGTCGTTTTTGTACGGACCTCGCTGCGCTCGGTCCGTACTGCCACGACCTCGGGCCAATATTCCCCAGTACGGCCCTCGCGCTCGGTTAGTAAGAAGTTAATCCTGTTCAAGGGTAGCTGCTTTATGAAAAAGAACTTGCTATCTAAATAAACACCCAGAGGGGTGAGGAAGGGTGGTATTGGAAAATCATTTAAGCCGAAAACCAGGAATTTGTATCTAAATTTAAATTCACAGCGCGTGTTTAAAAACCACCAATATTTCATGGTTTCAAAATCCAATTTTGGAGAATTTTTTCAAGACAAGTTTTCCCTATGCGGTATAACTCCGAATCACTTGAGATTTAAGTTGTAATTAGTGGAAATGTTCTTCTTTTCAGGGATATAAAGATTAGTTTGGGGCGTTTAATTACTGCACGGAAAATGCCCGCTCTATTTCGGGGAAATCGCTACCTCAAGGTGTCAACAACTACAAATAATCTAATTAGAGTCTCTGCTCTCGAACCCAAAATTCCGAGCAAATTTAGTTCTTAGCATCCTATCAAATAAAAAAGATCAATATTATAAGGTACCTTGTAAATCTTGTGGCTTTAGATGGGGTTTTATCCATATTTTCTCACCCAAACTGTTATCATCGCTTCGACAATGTTTTACCAAATGACGCAATAACAAGCATACCGTGCGGCTCTTGCACAATACATCGTTGTTTTTGTCAGATTTAACCATATTTTTAATTCAATTGGCTATAGTAATTGAGATACCTTGGTTGCATGATAGAGAACGACGATACAATTATTTATAGTTGTAGGTAAACACATTTTGAAGCCCGCAGACGCGTATTTAGCGGAGTCGTGTCCAAGATAGGTCGCCAATGTTTGTCACGCAGTGAAACTAAGTACACAGGACACCCAATCAAACCAAGTTGTGGTAATATTACTGCGTCTACAAGTATCTGCTTGTCTGTGCTTGAGACTGAACTCCCCAGCTGAAATAGATACTAGGTATCTGGTCAACTTTTTTCATGATAAGATTATGCAATTACGCTCAATATTATGTTGTCACATGTTTGAAAACATGATATAAATCATTAAATGTCTTGACTGAATATCAAATCCTGTTATTTCTTGTATTTATCAATTTGCAGTGGTGTATCTGAGGGGAGGGGCCGGCGCTCCCCTTTTTGTTATTTGTTTTGTAAAAAAAATACCTCTTAGTCGGGCGCGTCAGTTGTTGTGTACGGGGCAATGATCATTGAGTGAGTGATTGAGTGAGTGACGAGATTATGATGTCACACCAATCAGTCGGGTCTACTATAACAGCCATCAAATTTCTTGTTTTAAAGGTAAATGGTGTATGAGAAATTTGATCCGATACAGTTTCAGAACGGCCTAAGATTTATTCTTCTACAAAACAGTAGGAAGTGATGTCATACATTGGTTTACTTCGGCATTTTCGGTGGGTTAGGTTGAGGATTTTAGTTATCGACGAGATGAGCCCTTGAGGTTTGAAACAGTGGCGTGAGCTAGTTGTATGCAATGAACGAGATGTTATTTTTAGTTACAAAGGTGAACACTGATATTTTTGTTTTTCACAAGGAGTAAATTCAATTAGACGTCACGCATCGATGCTTTCTAGTTCTTTAGGAAGTGTTTTAGGGCGACAGAGATTATTTTGATTTGAAAATTAGTTCGGAAACGTTACATAAGTACAGGTAACGATTGGTTTGTACATCTTCGTATGCATCAATAGTGATGAGAGATATTTTTATTTCCACTTAACAACGGTAATGTTGGAACCACTTTATGCTTTTCACAATGCGAGTAAATTCAATTGAGCTAACAAATCGTCAGCACCTGTTCCCACGAGATGCTTGGCTATGCATTTAGTTACAACACACGGTACTCTGACACATTGTTTTTTCGGTCGGGGGGTGTCCGGAGAATGCTACGGTCGCACGAGATTGGTTTTACTTTTAGCGTTATAAAATAGGTACTCATGACCTTCTATTTTGGTATATGGGAATTAAATTCACATGGAAGCTTACAAATTGTAATACCGCTATACTTAATAATACACCAAAGGATATTAAACACAAAAGAAGCTTATACCATTTATAAACTGGTGTTTTCTACGTCTCACACACAAGAGCAAGTGTTATTATAGCTTTATTGTAGGACAGTCATTCATTCGATATTTTTTGAAGACGGTGTGGCGTCAAGTTTAAGTGCAAAATCAGACTGTCCAATGTATCAGAAAGTTTTTTTTGGTCGCTTTCTTTCTATTTTCGGTGAAGTAGTGTTGTTTTGTAAAAGAAGAAACTTACGACCGTATAAAATTGCGAAAAGTTCTCTAACGGGCTTGAGTATTTTTGAGGCAAAAATTCCTCTTGGGGTTGACGAAGGGCTATTGAATCGGTGGGTGATGGGGAGTTATGCATGTGCGCCATTCCACACCTATCACAGTGTGGGTGGTTCAAAGAACGAATCAAATTGCCTGTTAGAAATCAGATAAGGAGACGTGTCGGTTTAGACTGTAGTTTGTTTAGCAAACATTTTGACTATGTCATCGGATTTAATTCTGGCTATCTGTGAAACCTTTCATTCACAAAAAAATAACTCTTGTCACGCCTTGCGTGCCTGATGTTTATTTTGGGTATGGTCCTGTCGGATTAATGCCGGCCATCACAATGTTGGGAAAGAACATACAACCTATATCTGAACTTGTGTTATAACATAATAAAACACAAAATAAAAAAAGGGGGGGGGGGGCATGATACTAATATTTTTGCAGCATAACGCCGTCGTTTCTAAAAACTGTGAGAAGTGTATGCAAAGTTTGCCAGCAACTCACTCTAGAATGTATAAAGTTGATAAAAGTGGGACTATGTTAGTAACTTGATACCTTAGCCTCGTACCCAGTGATTTTGGTATAATCGAAGGCCTAGTTACCTGTTTATGTCAGGCTTCCAAGCTTCACTTGCCCATAAAAGGTTTAACTGAACAATTATTGTAGGACTATGGAGGGTGGGGTGGAAGTGTCATTTTAGTCCGGCATAATTTGAGCATTATACCTCTAGCCGAGCATAATTTTAAGCATAATACCCTTGTTTCACGGGTGACGCTCGAAAACACAATACTCTATTTTTCAAGCATAATCTGACAGAAGCTAATTTTGAGTATAAAAAATCGCAGAAGGAAGAAAAGCAGGCAGGGCAAGCAAAAAATCCCGGTACTCGCGAGTGCCGTAAGATGTCGGATGATTAGTATACAGTTATCATCTCTACTGGCCGAACCCTTGATATCGGGGCTCCTCCCAGGGGGTGGAACTTGGAGGAAGAAAACAATTTTACCCAACCAGGAGCCCTGACCCAACAGATTTCGTTGCGCAAACGCCGTGCACACTGTTCTGAATGCAATGGTACCACCGGCCAAATAGCTACACCCGGTCCAATATGATATCCCGGCCCGGCCTAAACAAAACACGTTCTTTGCCCTAATTAGGGAATTCGGAAAAAGAATTTGAAATGACAAGAGCCGTTTCTATTGATTGGCCCGGTTTGATCGGACGATGTCGTTGCATTTTCCTCAGGTATTTCCACTGATCTCTGACCGGTCAGTTTGGTAAAATGGAAAGCACCCCTAGATTTTAACATCTAATCCGGCATCGACCGGTAATGTTTTGAAGTGAAAAAGTTGCAAACTAGAATGCAAAATCATTGACTGTTTTCATATAAGTGCCAAAAAGCTGATGAAAAAAAAGTAAGGAGGACGAGAAAACTTCGGAACAATTAAATTCGGCTCATCGTCGTTCGCAAGCAAAACGTCAATACAAACCAGTTACATTTAACGAATTAACTTGTTCTTGCATTCGGTCTGTACTTACGACCTCGGTCAAGATTCTTCCATACAGACCGACTTAGCTCGGTTAATGCACCTTTCAGTGTCAAGCCCGAGGGGGGAGGGGGGGGGGTCGGGCATAGGGTGGGGATTTGACATTTCCTAAAACAATTATTAAAATCCCAACCCCCGGGCGAAAAAGAATCGTCAAAATTATGCCGGCATAATCCGACAGACCCTACCCAAAATAAAGGGGGGAGCACCGGCCCCTCCGAGAGATCCACCACGGCAAATTGATAAATACAAAGAAATAACAGGGGTTGATATTCAGTCAAGACATTTAATGATTTATATCATGTTTTCAAACATGTGACAACATAATATTGAGCGTAATTGCATAATCTTATCATGAAAAAAAGTTGAACAGAAATCTAGTATTTATCTCAGCTGGGGAGTTCAGCTCCTCAAGCAGATACTTGTAGACGCTGTAATATTACCACAACTTGGTTTGATTGGGTGTCCTGTGCACTTAGTTTCATTGCGCGACAAACATTGGCGACGTATCTTGGACACGACTCCGCTACATACGCGTCTTCGGGCTTCAAAATTTGTTTACCTGCAACTATAAATAATTGTATCGTCGTCCTCTATCATGCAACCAATTCAAGATATCTCATTTACTATAGCCGAATGAGTTTAAAATATGGTTAAATCTGACAAAAACTACAATGTTTCGTGCAAAAGCCGTACGGTATGCTTGGCACAGTTTATTGCGTCATTTGGTAAAACATTGTCGAAGCGATGATAACAGTTTGGGTGAGAAAATATTGATAAAACCCCATCTAAAGCCACAAGATTTACAAGGTGAGCTTATAATATTGATTTTTTTATTTAATAGGATGCTAAGAACTAAGATTTGCTCGGAATTTTGGGTTCAACAGCAGAGACTCTAATTAGATTATTAGTAGTTGTTAACATCTTGATGTAGCGATTTTCCCAAAATAGAGCGGGCATTTTACAAGCAGTAATTAAAATCCCCAAACTAATCTTTATATCTTTGAAAAGAAGAACATTTCCGCTAATCACAACTTAAATCTCAAGTGATTCGGAGTTATACCGCATAGGAAAAACGTGTTTTGAAAAAATGTTGGTGGTTTTTAAACACGCGCTGTGAATTCAAATTTAGATGAAGATTCCTGGTTTTCGGCTTAAATGATTTTCCAATACCTGCCATACAAATGCACAAAAAAGGAAAAGCGAACTTGCTTTTGCAATTTTCAGTAGCGAAGTTCTTGTGTCGATATTCAGCCCTTTAATGTCCACCATTTTGTAGCGGTTGGCATCATGTACAATTTTTCCAATTTTTTTCGAAAACAAAGTAGATCTGAACAAAACAAATATACCACGTTCATTAACTCATCATATGGTGTCTCTGAGCAAAAGATGTGGGAAATCAATTTTTCAAGCATGTGCCACATTTTTGTGATTTCACGCGGTCTTCCGGGACATTCTCTCTTAAAGACTTAAGCATGAATTGAGTCTGCCTGTACATTGAGACTTGGTCTCAGTTCATGAATAAGAAAATTAAACATTTCATAAGCGAGAAGGTCAACAAACTTACTCTGCACTTTTTTAAGATTCTTGGGTACATAAAAATGTTTTACAAAAAAATATTTTCCAGTGAATGAAGACACAGTCTTGCGCATCCTCTACGCGCTGATGCAAATGCCACTGCGTGTAATGAACATCACCTTGCATTACACAGGTCACATCTAAATTAGTAAACAAGTTATTAATGGTTAACAATAGACGGCTTGACTTTGCGCAGTTTCAGATATCTTATCATCATATGACTAACAAAAGGGGGCTGGACCGTCACTTGAATTTTCTGGCTCAGATTTTTGAGTTGTGCTCGTACAATATCGGCTGAAGCCTGGTCTTTGAATGGCAGAACAAGGCCAACAGCATCTAATTCATTGCTAACAGTTGGTAACTCGGGAACAGGTTGATCAGAAGCTTTGACTGCAATAAAGCGCGAGATGGCGGAATTAATGTACCATTTTAAGCCGATCATATTTCTCGGAAAAGTAATACGAGCTGGAAGATAGCCGGAGGGCACGATCACCATGGTTTAAAAACTTGACCATTTCAAGATCCCTTACTGGAAAGGGACTTACAGGGGGAGATAGTATCCATGAAACCCGCCACGATCAATAGAGCCTTGGACACAGATACTTACAAACGACTGCTTCATTCCTCATTCGTTTGAACTTACAGAAGCAAAGAAGCTACAGGCAACGACAAGGAAGCACTTATAATGGAAAAGTATACGTCATTGAGGAATGTTGCAGATAGTTTAAAATAGAGTGGTGCTCATAGATTGAGGAAATTTTTTTTCTTTGTTAACTTTCAC
>JAHPZR010011267.1:45000-55882 GCA_019787425.1 Platygyra sinensis | reverse complement strand
AGTAGTGGGACAGTTAATGCGAGAAGTGATAAAGAAGGATGGTAGATGGCAAGAGATTTGTAATAGGTGTTATAGTCAATGCAATAAATGAAGTTGTTGTTTTTTAACAAATTGGTCTTCTTTTTCACCCTTGTAACCATTAATTGGGCATCTTTTTCACCCTCGTAAGAATTAAGTGGGCATCTTTTTGACCTCATAAAATAAGTGGGCATCTTTTTAGGCCATATAAAGCCAATGACAGTGTGTTCAAAGCCATTCTCAGTTATGGTACGACACAAGCAGGCTCAACCGGTCAAAAACGTACGGCGAGTAGCATTACTCCCTGCACCAGCGAATGCAAGTGCGACTCCGTTAGTGTCGACCTTATTGCCGGGCGTGCAGACGTACAACAACGCGGTCGATGCGTTGGCCAGGAAGTATGGTGTAGGTGATGAAGATCCTTTGGATCGCCCGCCACCCAAAAGGAAAGCTAAAAGAAAGAAGAAGAAATCTTCCAAAAAGACAGTGACAAAAGCAGAAGAAGACTTGGTAAAAGCAGCTACCAAGTTGCAAAATAAGACCAAAGAGAAATTCAAGCTCTCACGTTTCGTGAAAAAAGAAAAGGTTAAAAGAGCTTCCACTAAGCAGAGTAAATCACTTGGCTTTGATAAACGGACTACACTTCTTTCCTTAGTGCGACGCTTTCCGGACGCCAAGAAACCCATTGCCCAATGGCTCAAGAAATAGAACCTTTCAAGTTCAGACACCCCTCGAGTATTATTGTTGCAGGACCTTCAGGGAGTGGAAAGACAGTGTTCACTTCCGAGCTAATAAGAAACAATAGAGATTTGTGGCCAGATACTCCACCCATAGTACACTATTGTTACGGGGTGTGGCAACCAGCTTTCAAGGAATTGAAAAAGGTAGGAGTTCACTTTCACGAAGGCGTTCCGGACATAGAGTTGTTTGCAAAATGGTTTCCAAAAGGTGGCCTCTTGATATTGGATGATCTCATGGAAGAGGGTGGCAACGATAAGAGAGTGGTGGACATTTTCACCAAGTATTCTCATCACAAGGGCATCACAGTGCTATATCTCACGCAAAATCTCTTCCCACCCGGCAGATATGCTCGAACGATTTCCATTAATGCCAAGTACGTGGTGGCCTTCAAAAACCCTCGTGACCAAGTAGGATTGAGAAGTTTATTGTTGCAATCCTTTCCGACAAATTGGAAAGATATTCTCAACCTTTTTAACAGAGTGACCAGTCGTCCATTTGGTTACATGTTGTTCGACTTTCACCAAGAGAGTGATGACTCGTGCCGCATATTGTCCCATGTTTTGAAAAAAGAGGGTTTCACCCATTGTTATTCGTGATGACCGACTACGCGTCAGAGTCAGAGGGGGCTTTACAAATACGGAGAGACAGAGGCGATGCAGCCAATGCTGCTTTAACTCCCACTAACGTAAGAAGAAGTTACGGATCAGTACGCACACCGAGGCAAAGAACGATGGCTTCACCTCGTCAGAGAAGTTCTGCAGCTGAGGTCGATGATACACTAGCCGCTGTGGATGACGAAGGGCGTGCCATGCTAGATTCCATATTCCCTCCAAGGACAACTGGTGTGGGTATGGGTGCGACAACTACCACAACGAGCGCGGCAGCACCCATTCCGTCAACCTCCGGTTTAGTCAGCGGCATAGGTATGGGTGCTACGACACGACCAATCTCTGTAGGCAAAGAGCCCAGACCATTACCCTCTCCTAGATCGAGAAGCAGGTTATCAAGAAGAAGGCAACGTGCTGTCAGAGCGGCTTCAGTGTTACGAAGAGCTAATGACGAATTGAGGGCTGCAGGGGGGCGAGATGTAACTGCTGCTGGCGCAGGAGGTGGTGATGATGATGATGATGATGATGACAGTGATAGCAGTAGCAGTGGGAGAAGAGGGCGAGGCAGAAGAGGTTTGCAAAATGATCTGAACCGGTTGTTGGGGCGATTACGGCGAAGAGCAGATGGTCGTCACATTGCTGGCATTACTCACACAGACACCATCACCACTACCTATAAAGATGGAAGACCACCGACTGTTACTCGCAGTTCGTCGCGAGCGAGTGGGACATAGGTCAAGATGGTAAGAAGAGTAAAGCGAAGAGCTACTTCAAAACGCAAAACGACTTCGCGTCGCAAAACCACTACAAAACGAAGAAGACAGAAAGGGGGGTTGCTTCCTTTAGCTGCTCTGTTACCAGCTCTTATTGCGGGAGGAAAAGCCCTTGCTTTGGGGGGTCTATCAGGAGCAGCAGGGTATGGTGCGTCGCAAGCCATTAAAGCGGCCCACAGATAATCGATACTTCATTATTGTCTGACCATGGACGCAGAGATGATGCGAGCTTTCGATCACGACCTTTGGAACTATTATGTGAATTACTTCAGGGATTCCTCTTGTTACGAGTGGTTTCCAAGGTTCAAGCGGTTGGCCAGAGAGATTTGGAGGTTGGCAGAGTCTCACGACATGGACTACGATATCTACGGACAGATTGCAAACCCCAAGGTGCAGGATATACTCGATGTAGCCAAACTGTGTTACGAGTACGGTGAAACCTGGTTGCGCGAAGAAATGATGGACTGGGCCCGCCTAGTGAAGACAGGACAACGGTATAAAGTGCGTGAAAGCTCAAGAGAGATTCATTTTCTTCGGAACCGGTTCTACTATGTCGATGTCGAGTGAGAAAGAGTGGTTTCCACGCTTCAAGGAGAATTTACGACTCACTTTCAAAGGCTGTGAGGCCCACGCCCAGTTTAAAGCCATAGAGAGGATTATAAATGATTGTGATTCTTATAAAGATGTTTCCTACATGTTGTTAGAAGAGTTCGATGATGATGTGTTGACACGAAGAGTGCAAAGGGTAAAACATAGGTCCAAAAGACAGACGAAGATGATGCAGAAAAACAGACAGACAGTGGTTTATCCTTCATTCTTGCGAAAAGGGTTGCACGATGAGCACACCGGTCCACTTGGTGATGAAACCCAAAGACACAGACACGTTCAAGAGAGTCGATGAGCTACACGTCTACTACCACAAGCAAATGTGGTGCAGAAAACAGATGTTCATAAAGTTCAAAAGGCAGAATGCTTTCTTCAACGGCGTGGCCCTACTTCTCGTAGCAATAGGCATGGTGACAGGAACGGTACAAAAAGAGAGCTTCGTTATGGTTGCCTTGACCGCATTGAGTACATTACTCAAAGGGTGGGTAGATTTCAAGAAGTTTGGCAACAAGATGGAGATGTGTCGCTTTGCCTACACCACCTTAGAGAAGATATGTATTGAACTAAACAACTATGCACGTGGTCTACCCTTAGATGATCTGGAAGGTTTTCTCATAAAATCGCAAGTGAATGAAGAAACCATTTCGGATTTGTGTCCAGTGATTTCAGATCAAATCGTTCGAAAGTACGACACCTCATTCACCCATGTTCCGATAAATGTTAAAAGTAGTGATCGAAGTGGGAGTGTAACCATTTCACTATGCCCGCAAGAGGAACAAGAAGACGTCCGAACCGCAGAAATGTCTACCATTCAAACCTAAAGATTCGCAAAGAAGACTGGGGGCCAACACGAAAACGAAGGAGACGAGGACACAAAAAACAGGCACCCCCTTTGACGGGAGGGTTGAAAAACATCTTGATCCGTGCCGGCAAGGAGGGTGCCAAGATAGGTGCGAGAGCCTTAATAAAAGAGGTGGAAAAGAAGATGCGATAATACAATAGTGCCACCATGCCAGGGGAACGGATGCGGAGACAAAAACCCTTTCTCGAAAGTATTCTAAGAGAGGCTAATGGACAAAAAAGACAGGCTCTACTGGATTATGCGAACAAAGACCAGATAAACGCTTTGAGCGAATTAGCTCTCAACGTGGTACGTAAACGAGTTCCAGTCTCCCCCCAAATAGTGCGGCAACTCTTCCCGTATAAAGATATGCTAAGAACACTGGGGCGTCGCAAAGTGTCGGTAAAGCGGAGGAAAGCACTTCTCGCTACACAAAAAGGAGGAGCCTTTTGGAAAGGGTTAGAGTGCTGCTACAGACTATGTCACAAGTGAAAGACCAACCCTTAGATATAGTTCCAGACCGTAATGCGATTTGCACGATAAGGGCTATTCTACGTTGCTTCAAACACAAAATCGATGATACCTCGAGGGACCTGGCGATGCAAGAAGAACGCTTATTGGCGGAGAATACGCTTGGCGAGACCTGGAAAAGAAAGTACGACTATTTATCTCACATGTTTCTATGCAAGTCATGTCAGTTGAAGTTGGAGTCCCTCACGTTAGGTGATCCCATACTCGTGTGTGCTGAGTGTATCCAAAGACAAAAAACGTGTCGCATCTTAGAACACAGACAAACACACCTACAGGACTTACTTGTTGCAGCAGAGAAAGACCGCGATCTGTGGAGAAAAAGATACAATATTCTTTACGAAGAATACAAGCCTCTCTACGAAGAATACCTAAATCTGAAAGCAGATCCCGAAGGGTTAGAAGAGATTATCAGTAAAAATGAAAGACATGATGATGGTTCCCACGGGGGAATATGAAAATCTCCAATCGTACTACAAGTCTATGGTCTCTTCTAATGCCCTATTAGATCAGGTGGGAAGACTAGGGGCCCAAGAACACTTGATACTACGTAACAAGAAAATACCTGACAGTATCGCTGTAAAGATGATCAAGCCAATGGCTCTGCGGAGGAGAAATTTGACCAAACGTCTCAAGACAGGTTTGGGGAGCACAGCCGGTTCCTACGGTGAAGCAGCGGAAGAACCAGAGGCGGAGATCGACACTCCAGCTGAGGCTTTAATTAAGCGCTTGATAAATAAGCAGACACCCAACGTGAAAGAGTCTAAGTCCTCCTCTAAACCTGCAAAGAAAGGCAAACGTCAAAGATCTTCATCACCTCCACCGTCGGATGATTATGATTTAGATGGCAGCTATCTCGGCAAGAAAGCAAAGGCCAAAGGGAAGGCAAAGGGAAAAAAGGCAAAAAAAGCAAAACAGACTGAAGCTCAAAAACTGTCCAAGTGGACAAAAACAAAAAAACAGTTAGATTATGCTGATGCGGCTCAACACGATCCGGGGGAAGGTTTAACAGATGATGAACTGGCTAAAGAAGAAGCAAGTCTCATGTTACCAGATGATTACTATAGTGGAGAAGACCCTTTCCAATGGGAAGAGTATTAGTTGATGTAGTACGAGTAAGAAGTGTTGTAATCAATAAAGTAGTTTTTAAAAAAGTGTAAAACTGTGTTTGATCATTTTCCACCATGCTACGACGCAATGCAAAGTGGTTTCCCGTCTTCTTGAGAACTTGTCGAAGATACCTTCGTTACTTGGAGGAACATGCACCCTACTCTGATTTGATCGATATTATTTACGAGCAAATACTTCATTGTTCAAACTACAGACAAGTAACGAGCGTGTTAGAAAAGTACAGCTGGCAGGCGAGAATGGTATTCTGGGGATTTAGAAGTAGAGCTGTATTGTACGTGACTGAACCCAAATACATCACGAAAAAAGATCTGTTCTGCTTCAAACACAAATACACACCGCCAAACTCTGCACTACTTCTTGAGAACTGCCCTTTTGTCAAAAGCAGACGCAAGAGCCAATGCTGAGCGAGAAGCATTCTGATTGGTGCATTTCGATCCGATGGTAGGGTATAAGACTGTAGGTAATGCGTTTAGAGCACTTTTTCCACCATGCCTCTTTTCACGAACGACATCAAAATCTTCTCTCTCTTACACAAGTATGTGGATGTGCAAATGTCTGTGCCTTCTAACGATGATCAAGTAAGGGGAGTAATACTCTTCGATTCTACGCTGATTCAACCGCCCGATGCTTTTAATTATTGGATAGCCCCTGAAGATTTGGCCAAGCTGCGGGGACAGTGGGCCCACAGCGTGATTCCTTACATGCAAAGAGTATTGAAGTATCATTCGATGATTGGTATCGATTGCTATCTGTGTAGCGGGGAAAGTTGGTACGAGATTGTATTCGTGAAAGAGAGTGGTCAGTTTCTATTCCAGAAACTCGTTTTAGACAAACCCAAGAGCTTTACGGATGACAACCTCCTGTTCACCACAGAGTCTTTGAATGGTCGTCAGCAAGAACAAATAGCGAAGCTTATCTCGAGTGCCTCCTGTGCGCGTGCGATTGAAGAGAGAGTTAACAAGAAACCGGGTCGCAATATGACTCTAAACAAACCACTAGGGATTGGAGAACTCATTCTAGAGGTCTCACAACATTTTATTGAACTGTATGACAGAATAGATTCCATGGAATTCTATCCTTACAATATCAATCTTTCTTAATGGATAATCTCCTTAATGATCTCCTCATTGGTAATGATAACATTAGTATCAGACCTAGCAGAGTCAGGATGATATCGTTTTTTTCTGTTCGGCAATACAAGTGACATCTTTACATTCTGGTCGGTCACAACATGCTGTGAATAGGTTTAAAACTTCCGTCCGCAGCATGGATAATTTTACATGGTTCATGTTCAAAACAAAAAGGTATAGTAAAACAGTTCTTGAGAATCCAACTAGGGATTGGAGAACTCATTCTAGAAGGCTCACAACATTTTATTGAACTGTATGACAGAACCGATTCCATGAAATTCTATCCTTACAATATCAATCTTTCTTAATGGATAATCTCCTTAATGATCTCCTCATTGGTAATGATAACATTAGTATCAGACCTAGCAGAATCAGGATGATATCGTTTTTTCTGTTCGGCAATACAAGTGAAATCTTTACATTCTGGTCGGTCACAACATGCTGTGTGAATAGGTTTAAAACTTCCGTCCGCAGCATGGATGATCTTACATGGTTCATGTTCAAAACAAAAAGGTATAGTAAAACAGTTCTTGAGAATCCAGTCTTCGCTTCTTATTTCTGAGTATTTCATCAGGTCGTCCAGAAAATGGAAGATGGGGGGTGTGTTAGCTTCAAAGTGGGGTGGTCCGCGTAAGCTATATCGATCGGTCATCTCTTTCAAATCTCGCTCGTCAATGTTGAAGGAGGATCGACACATGATGTGATCTTCTTCCTCGGAGATAGATGGGTCTACAAAATAGGCGGCTGTTTGGGCGATGCGACAAGGGAGGTACTTAGGATCCATCTTAAATCGTCCGACACTCTCGAGCAATTGTTTCTCGCGTAATGTGATAAACCAACCACCCACCTTGTGCAACACTATGACTTCACCAAGCAGTCCCTTACGTGACTCACACAATCTCAATGTTGAAACTCGGAAAGTCTTGCTTGCAGCGGCCATGATGAAACTAATAGGAGAAAAAAGAGACAAAGTATTATAAAGAGTAGACTTTGGTCATGTGATTCAGCCAGGGGGGATACCCCCCACCCTCTGTGACGTCATATATCACATGACCCTCTTTATATAAAGCTTTGCTTAGAGTCAGTCTAACTTCACTCTAGTTCAATATGGCTACAGTACTGTCCAACTCTAGCACTCTCATCTTCGAGAGTACTGGTGATGAAGATGATACTTACATGTACTCCAGTGATGAAGACACCATTCATTCTTCAGATGATGAAGAGGAGATATTCCTAAAGGAGACGCGCAAGTTCAAAAAGAAGGTTGGGTACTACTATGACCGCCACGGTGCTATGATTGTAAGAAGGAGACACACTCCCTGGAAGATATCAAAGAGAGTAGCAGTCACCTCGTCCACACTCCACCCACACAGAAGGATACCTAAACATGTGGACTATTGGTGTGCATTCCCACTTCTCAAACAAGTATTAACAGGTTCCGACGTGGCCATCATCCAGTCATTACCCATCGAGTTCAAACACAAAGCACTCAACATGGCTGCCATGGAAAGAGCCAGAGAGCGCCTCAACAAAGGATGGGAACTGTTACATCATGCTCTTCAACCATGCAGTGTCTGTGGAATGCTTCTGTCCGTCACGGTGGATGAAAAGGGAGACATCGTAAGTTCAGGTAGGATAAACCCTTACGATGTTTTTCCTACCCAACCAGCTACTACTGTGTCGAAAGCCAACATCATGGCTTGGACCTTAGTGCACATAAGCAGATGCTATTATCTCCATTGCACACAGAGAGATCATGAATTCACGATTGCGGAACAGATACATCACCATCAAATCATGCAGAATTTCCAAACCTTTCCTCTACCTGAGAGTATTGTCGGTCAATTCAAAAGCTGGAGAGTATTCCATAGGTAATAAGATTAATTTAGGTTTTTTGTTTACTAAAAGGGGATGAGATCTGGAGTCCTCATGTCAAATGCAACCCCAACCAATTGTACTTAATGGGAACGGGCGACTATCTAAGACTCTACTGCAAGTATTCTCGTTACAAACCACCCAGTTACAGAGATCTCGTTTATTAGGTAAGCGCCTCATTCACAGCAGACCAATATGGATAGATCTCTTACTGAATGAAGTGTTGTCAAAAATAACAAAACAGTCCAACTGTCACAAACATTATGAATGCAGTGAACTCGATGGTAGACCTTACACGATGGATCCTCTCTGCTTTTAGGTACGCACTCAGTTATAATGGTCTTTTTACCTTGGTTGTACGAGTGCAATCGTGATGGCACAGAACCTGTTTGGCATTGGCAGTGTCAGGAAAAAACACTCTACTAATCATTATTGTCTTTTGTTTTTCAGGTAAGTGGATGACCCAACTTTGTGGGCAAATCTCAGACAGTGAAAGTGACAGTGACAGTGACCCACATGTTGATTAAGTATATTTTTTCTTTTTTTAACTATCAGATCCCCAACTGAGATTACGAACTAGATATCCACTGTATAATTTACACTTCTTTTGTACCATTCAGAGATTACTAGACACATGTGGCTCAAGAGAGCAATCACACCTGGAAGCAATGTAATCAATGCAGAGCGATTAACCATATGGGAGTCTTATCAGATACCAATCAAGTCACGCTATTGTAAACAATCTCCTTTCCACTTAGAGTGCGTGTAATACCATGAATTCCTCATTTTGTAGTGCAATTAAACTCACGATGTGGCTGTGGAAAAAGATTCACTGTATGGGATTCCTTTACAACGCCTTACTTCAAAAAACACTTGGACTGCTGTGACACTTTTCCGGTTCCGTTCAATTTGTAGGTTACAAAAATTCAGAAGCAGTTCTGTGGCCTCTCAGCATGTGGCGTTGCAGTCCCAAAGTATTGTTTACACCTCAACATCCCGAATACATTGATGCTCCTTTTCGAGGACTGCCTTTGCGTCACAAACACAAATCTTGGACAGTTTACCAACATTTTCAATGTTTCCAAATAGGTGTAATTTATTATTGATTCCTATGTATCGCATGCAACAGGTTACAACGGGTACATTCTACAGTGTTTTCCCAATCACTATTGGTTAGGCTACTACAGTCACTACACGGTTGGCGATGAACAATGCACTTACACTCCTTTAGAACACCCAAACAGAGAGGATTCCCCGCCTAACTCACCTTATTACTCGTCGAGTGAAAGATCCTCACAACCTCTTCTTTTCGGTTAATTTCAGACCAAACAATGCCTGATGCACTGCATGTACAATTAGGTCCTCAGCATGTTGGTCACTGTCACCTGCATTCCAATTGTGGACAATGGCTAACTAGATCGTTCTACAATGCTCATGCTTGCCAAGACCCTCTGTGTCAAGATATACTGACAGAAGAAGATCAAATCTTTCTCTCTCCACAAACGACACCCTCAACCTCACCCAGTTTATCGTACCCTAACAGCGATTTCCTATGGCTATCTTC
This sequence comes from Platygyra sinensis, assembly GCA_019787425.1. Classification (NCBI taxonomy): domain Eukaryota; kingdom Metazoa; phylum Cnidaria; class Anthozoa; order Scleractinia; family Merulinidae; genus Platygyra; species Platygyra sinensis. The sequence continues at coordinate 46,067 of JAHPZR010011267.1, read as the reverse complement.
AGATGATTTTTCTTTAACTGATTCAGATGAAGAAAGATACGATGATGCAGGCATATTTTTCGGTTTCTAATTTTCAGATTTACCTCTCTGCGAATTAACTGATTATAACTTCTATCGTCCACACAAATATAGTTTCCGCCATCATCACAAACATTTTGAATGTACACTTTAACAATTTCAGCTATACCTTACTGTGCATTCAGCGGATTCGGATGGCATCATGAACATCTACATTATCGATGTGAACTTGGAACTACTGACTAATACTTTGCTTTTTACAATCCTAGTACCTTTCAAAATTGTAAACGAGTTGCTTCCACAACAGTACATCTTAACTACCTACGGACCGTCAGTAACAAGACACTTTCACACCCATGCAAGCTGTAAATGCGAAGTGTGCCACTACACGGCCAAAGGATTCAGACTGTGTAAACTACCTTACAACAAACCGGATAGAAAAGTTAAAACTTTTTTCTCGGGAATTAATTATTTCAAATATCCTGAATATTTCCTTTCGTAGTTTCCACTCGGCTGATACCAGCAGGAAGCAGAGGACAGCGTGCATACAGAAATGCTAGGATAACAATAATAACTCCTATCTGTATATTGTTGCAATCGACAGGCGATCAAGTTTTAAAACACGCTCATCTTCACGCGTTGTGTAAACCGAAAACACTCGTAGCTTATTACCAACATCAGTGTAACATACCGTTTCCTTTCTTGATGAATGCTGTAAAGAGCCCCAAAAAGAGGGCAAATTTTATAACTTCATTAAATCACTATTGGTAATCGGTTTTTTGTTTTCATTGTCTTCAGGTAAACAGATACTTCCTTTAGAATACACTTGGTTCAGCGACACGTTTGTGGCTAGATTCACACACAATCTTCAAAGACAACAATTGAGCAAGCAATATGGCTTCAGACACCAATTAGTACATGCTAGATGCGACTATGTATTTCCCACCATAAATTTTCCAAGCACAAATTAGGTTTCTGCTTTTTTCCTTTTCGCAGTTCCCCTACAACTAATTACAGAAGTAAAGGATAAAAATCCAGGCAGACCCCAC
>JAHPZR010011267.1:37500-40000 GCA_019787425.1 Platygyra sinensis | reverse complement strand
TTGTGTGAGTACGTTGTTGAAGTGTGCTCGTTTAGTTTCAGTTGTCGGTAGTGTCCGGTATCCTTTGTCAACCGATAGCTTGACATTAGCTATATTGGGTTATGTCTTTATAAATATCCAAAATCGGTATATTTCGTGATCGCGTGTATGAGGGTTATCCATCAGAAAGCTGGGAAAATACTGGTTGATAAGTTATGCTTACGATCCTACTCAAACCTGAAATGGGGTTAAAGGCCTTATGATGAATGAGCCTTTTTCTTTTGCCCCGTTGTTTTCCGTTGATGTTCTGCACGTTCTGTAGCGCAGAAGTTAAACCTTTGTAGCGAACTGTCTTTGATTCATAATTATTTGTAATATTAATGAGGTGAAGTTCATCCTTTCATTCCTTTTGTAGTAAAGTATCCATGCTGTTTAATTTTCGTTTCCTGACGGGCTATGCACTTTAAAAAATTGTCACCCTCAATTCTCCTGTTGAAATATTTTGCGAGGCAGTACATCAATCTATGTACATGTACTGTGACTTTCCCGCTAACAGTTCGCTCAACATTTATATTTTTAGCCTTTTCGAAAAATGCTTCAACCACGAAATTCGATGGTTCACTTTAGCAGAATACGATAGTATTGACTATTGCAAAAGATATTGAAGAACTCCACAGCCGTGACGGTAGTGTTAGCATAAATATCACAAATGAATTTATCCTCGTGACCCCTAGGGGAGTTACAAATGCCTCTAAACAATGTTAGTTAATCATCAAATGTCAACTTTTTTGACTACAGGGCAGAACAGGAAGGACATATTAGTTAGGCACTTTTCAATGTGAATGATACCTTCCTTGTTTAAAAGGGTGTTGAAATTGAAAAAGCTTTTAAACTTACAACAACGTTAACATAACCCATTACTAAAATTACATACAGATCAATTGTTTTTAACAATGAAAATTCTGATCTCAAGATTAAGTAATTTTTTTAATTACCATTGAAGCCAAGCAAAATCTTTGAGCCAACAATCCAGCATGTTCTCTGAAAGCGAGAGATAACCAGTAGTCACGCACCTTTTCGGAATCTCTAATTTTATTTGCTCCCGGACTCATCCACCTCTTTTGTTTTTGAGGACTAGGGCCATTGTTTCGGTTGTTTATTCTATTGTTTTCTCGGCCAATCCTGTTAAACCTTACGAGAGGTGCGTGGCGCCTCGAGATAACGTCATCAACCTCCTCAGTAACTAGTGCATGAAGATATAAGGAATATAATACTCCACTGGGGTCCCAGATGTAGTTTCGGACAAATTTTACGAGTAACATGTCTTACGTAACCATTTGTGTCTTTTATAGTGAAAAGTAATCAATGTCTCGAACACTAATCATTCATGCTCGGTCACTATTTGCTGCTTTTAACGGGATCATTTTATGTTATATACATTTATCAAAAATTTGTTCTGAATATATGGTCCGAGTTTGCCTCGAGAGTGCTCGACAAGCATGGGGCTTCGCCTAAATAAAATAGACTTGACTAGTTCTCGTTCACGTTAATTTGATCGACAGAACTGTTTTGTTTGAGGGTTGCCCACTCGTCAGGATTTATATATATATTTATATAACAGTGTTTTATTATATACTGCTTTCTCTTGAAGTCATAAGTGCTTTCACAATACTAGGTGTTTTTCGAGACGAATTTGTTTGCGTCCCTCCAAGTATTCGCAGTTTCTGATCTTTTGTTAATATTGGCTAGTTATCGCTGCATATGATGCGGAACTTTTCTAGACAAACGAAAGAAATAACAATAAAGGCAATACTAGTTTATTGTGTAATTCGATTAGATATTCAGGTGTGACATTACATAATAGAATGGCACACCAGCTAAGTCACTGGTATTCCACATAGGTTAAAAGTCGAACTTATGGCACATGAAATGATATTTAAAATTTTGTTGCATATATGTTTGCTGAGTTAAGTTAGGGTGCTGTATGCCTCCTTTCTAAACCATTATTTATAGCTGAAGTATCTTAAGAATCTGTGTCGGGTTAATTCCACTTAGCATTCGTTCAACATGGAGCTTTCTGCTCTATAAATGATTGTAACATATTTAACGATCCCATCCAATATGATCATGAAGCTTCTTTTCAAGACACGGAAAGTTATCGTAATAAAGGAAAATTGAATCCATCTCTTAAAATTACTTTAGATTTAATTACCTATTCTCCAGCTTCCAATATCAGTATGGTATGTAATAACATTTCGATTCATCCTTGGAGAACATCGAACAGAAGTGGGTTAAGGTAGGGTCGAAACGACGGAAGAAATCAAAGAATCGAGTGCAGAAGGTCCACAGTCTGTTTCGTGTGTTTTAATGCCAAGACTGCACGAAAGCAAGATTGTTCGCCACGAAAACTTTTAAGGTTCCTGATATACTCACGATAGACACGACAAAAAATGTAGATATTTCCTTTTTTCAAGTGGCACTATGATCAAATTTTTACCATCTTGATTTTTTAGGTGTATCA
>JAHPZR010011267.1:20000-30000 GCA_019787425.1 Platygyra sinensis | reverse complement strand
AGCTTTGCGTTTTAATGTATTATTCCATCGTTATGTCAACTAGAGCTCGATATTTTAATGCGCCAAGGCGGATGAAAAGTCTAAATTGAAAACAAAGCTGAATATTGGACTTGCGGGATTTCCCATTAGAGGAGAAAAAGCCCCAAAAAGCTGCTAATTATATTTATTTCAGACTATCTGAATGGTCGTCGAAGCCTACATTACAACTGTAAATCCGTAAACTTTGTCATCAATTGATATATAGAGTTGAAAACAGTCAAAATAGTCGTCCTTGACATCATTCTGACGGTGCTAAGAGCTTGGAAAGGATTTCGTGTTCACGATGCTTGGCGTGAAAATTGAGCATTGGAGTGAACCGGGTGTTCAAAAAGGATGGGTTAAGCTATTTCCGGTAGCTCTTGGGAGTCTAAAATTTCGAGAGGCTGTAAAGATAATCATGACAAGGATATATGCACGCTATGAAATGCACTTAAAAGTCTTGTTACCTTATTGCTGTGTTTTTGTATCGGCTCTTCAGGTAACACAGTGTATTAAAACTGTATTTCGTTACAGAAAAATAGCAGAAAATACGGTGCAAATAGCAAAGATTTGTATAGTCCAAACTATTTAACTCCTGGCAGGTTCTGCGTGGGTTATAACGCATAACCAAAAGCTATAAGTCAGTGGTCCATTTTTTCCAGGGTACAGATATTCCATGGTTTTTCTCGGGAAAATTTTTCGACAATTTATATGAAATTGATTCGTCCTTATATATCAAGTTTGACCTGGAAATCATGTAACAGAAACCATACGTTATTGGAAAACCAGATGCACTGTCGGACTTTACCTTGTTTGTAAACTTCTCATTACTCTTCATAATCATTTTCATACATTTCCTCTGGAAGCTCGTCTACTTCTTCGTCCTCGAATCGTTCTTCGTCATATTCTGTAGATAACATTGGTTTAAAACAAGTGATATTTGAAAAAGTGCTTTTTACATAAATTGATTTGATTTTTTCTCACTGATATAAATTAAGCGAATGTTAATCAGTATAAAGAATAATGACACACACAACAAACACACAACAACATGTATCATGACGTTCAACAAAAGTGACATGGGGAAAAATATAACTTGGAGAATTTTTTAACTGAGCACGATTACACTAATGCAACAGCAACAAATTTACATTACAACATATCGACTGACCCGCGGAAAAGCTAGTGCTAGTCTAGGCGGGCCAGTGCATCAAGATCTAACAAAATATTTTTTTATGAATAAATTAATTACGTCAATACAAAAAAGCAAAATAAAATAACATAAATGTAAAGATCGTTGTTCATATAATTTAACTTCCAACACCTACAAAGGCACCATACCAAATTCTTGCAAGTGTGCTTTATTTTCTTTTCAAACAGAACGATGAGAACAAGAGAACAATGATTTGCAGCAGGAATATTTTGTGATTAAGTTATTTTTTTAATCACATTCCATCCTATAGCAAACATTACTGGCGAATTCCTAATCTAGTTCATAATGCCTGTTTGGGTTAATCGTTGAGAGCCAGCTCTGCTGTCAAGCTTCCAAAACAAAGCATATTAGTCACGTGGAAATATGGCCGGAATAATTCCCACAGCCTTAAACAGCGCAGGCAAAAACATCAGACTTTACTTAATTAAACCAAAAAATGGTTTTCCAACTACATGCACTGACGAATTATCAAGGGAAAATTTAAAGCTGCTAACAAAAAACTTCATTTTTTTCCCTCAGTATCTAACCAATAGATCTAGACTACCCTGTAGGCTGTATGTGGGCAAGTGACCAAATTATGCGCCACCTTTAAAAGCGCCATCAGTCATTGTCAAAACATGTTATACCTTTATCAGGTTGTTCGTTGTCGTCATATTCCTCGTTATCATATTCATCGTTAAAATCAGCATCGTCGTCTACTTCGTCATTCCCTTCGTCATCCCAGCCAGGGTCCATATCTTCGACTTCCTGATCCATCTCCGGATAGTCTTCAACATAGTTTTCCTCTCCTTTATATTCCGTTTCTATGTGACACATAGTGAAGTAAAATCAATTAGCCATCGAAAAAAGAACAACGTAAGTTATAGCTCAGCTTAAAACTTAGAGGATCAATGTTTAGATTGCATGTAAATGTTAGATATACCACTTACTCAAAAACGTTTTTTCCCACTGCTTAACCTAGTCTATGAGAATTAATTCAATTAACCCTCGGATGCACAAGCTAACTCGTAACCCCACCGCGGTACAAGGAAACTCCCCTTGGGCATATCGAAATAAATTTACATTGATTAGACAGTTCTGAGCATGATTTACAAGTTGGTACCATTTTTGTTGATTATGACGTCGACGTCGATTGGCCCGCCATCTTGGATTTTACTATATTTTTAACGGTTTGAAAAGTTCAGACCAAACTCTTCAATTTCGTTGATTGTAATACGTGTCAATTTTCTCCATCCTTAGCCACCCTTGTTCCTTTTTGGTCTATTATTATCTCTTTGTTGTTTTCTATCTTTGTAAAAGATTATTTTCAGGTCTCCTTCAATTTTAAGGTAACGGTCAAAATCACTCAAAAAACCGTGACTGAGTGACAGATTTTCGCGCGTTGCTAAGGAAGTGAAATGTCACTTCCGGTGACTGACGTCAGCATATAGTGAGCTGACCAGAAAACCACTCGCCGACCTGGAAAATTTGACAACAATCTCTTAATTGTTTTAATTACAGTCGTTTTAAAACTTTAAAAAGAACAAAACTAAACCAAAAAAAAATTAAAATACAAAACATTACAAAAACATGGGTTGATTCATGTCGGGAAGGAAAGTAGGGAGGAAAAAGTTCAGCTGGAATTATCGGAAGACAACAGAGATAATCAGCAAAGTTACGGTATCGCTTTCTTTGACCAACCTTGTTCTTTGAGTTCTAAAAATTCCTTGTCTAATTTATTTTCCCAGTATAAAATCTCACTTTGCTGAAGAAACGCAAAAGACGTTAGTAGCTTTATAGCGTTGGCGAAAACTGTTGCAGCATCTCAGCACAAAAGATGGCGAAAAAATATTTTTCAAGTTTTTGACACCGACTCGGACATGAAAGTGCACGCGCTCCACTATGCAAATTAGCTACTCGTATGCGTCAGCTTTTCCTTTCAAAATTAAAACTTCTGCAAACTTGACAAGCAGGTAGAAAGAATAAGAATCAATCGAAAGCAGAAATTGGTTATGATTAAGCATTGTGCATTGTTCTAAGAAACTCATAAATCAACTCGATACCAGAGAAGAGAGCTTTCTTGCATAAACTTTATTCTTAAGTCAAAAGCTGACGCGTACAACTAGCACGCAAAGGTCTTGCTCATTCACAGCGCAAAACAGATCAAACGCGCATGTTTAAAGGAACTGACTTCCGGTTGGGCAAAAACGCTAAATTTTCGGCGGATTTTAAATTGAATTAATATTTTTTTATGTGACACAGTTTACCCCAAAATACAGAATATATCTAAGCATTGGTTTTTTCAAAACATTTTGTTTGAAAATGTTATGGGTATTTCAATATCGTTTATCCCTTTAAAAAGAGCATTTTTCAAAATGAAAAGAAACCCATGCTTAGGAGGATGCAAAAATGAATACAAATTATCAAACCACTGATTAAATACCCATATTATGTAGCACGTAGAAAAATTTAGAGTTTTCTTTTATCGGTCACGTGACCATGTGCGTGACATAATGACGTCATATTTAGGGTCACTGGTTCACAAAAGTTTGAAACTGACCAAAATGATGCCACATTCTCTCAAATTACTTGACTATTACATCCTTAGCAACGCATCCCCCAAAAAACGTCAGTAGGCCCTTAAAAAGTCAAGAAAAAATTCAAGCCAGAAAGCTTTTGAATTTCTCTAATTTGATTATAAAAAAAAACTGGAAAAACTACAGAAGATTGGCGGTTTAGATATACGCTACTTTGTATGTGGAATAAATTGCGAAACACAATCTCCGAAACATATTAAAAAAAGGTGTCGTAGATGTCTGAATGACCTACAAGGGGGGCTGTATTCAACCTTCAGTTGGCAACCTTTACAAACTGTTTCAAGAAAAAATTATTCTACATAAGTACTAAAATGCGGTTTGCCATAAATATACCACTTGCAATACGTCTGTTGCATTTAGAATTTATCAGGCTATTGCATTCAAATTGATTATGACTTTTCATGGATTTAGCAGCAAGTCAAAAGTGGAATAGCACACATTTAATCCTAGTAGTATTTTTTAGCTTCTAAGAACAAGGGTCAAGTTATGGTGCAATATATGTAAGTGTTTTTCTATTGAGAAAATTTCATTCCCTGCATAGGAGACTCATTAAATTTTTTTTATGGGGCTTTCGTTTGCAATTATTCCTATTGATAAATTCTAATCTCTAACACTAAAAGAAGTTCTTTCCGGCCCATCACAATATATAGACGACAGTGAATGAAACATTGGCTTTAAGGAATTCAGTAGCGCGACGGCGCTTTTCGTATGGAGCCTTCGAGATTTACATGTAATAACATGCAACATGCCAAAATTTTTGATAAATCGGTAAGGCTAGAACACTGAAATTCATTTAAAGCGGCAAAAACTGATGAAAGAAAATGACAAAGTATTTGTAGCCTTTGGAAGAAAAAAAAACTGTTAAAAGCCATTGGTTTCGAATGAATGGTTGCCAGTTATCAATTAAATCAATTAACCCTACTGTTAGCTTAAGAAATGAAGCTTTCTTACAGTCCACAAATGAATACCAAATTTCGTTAACAAGGCACACTGCTGAACTCTTTATTCGTCTGAACTAAAGTCATTTGGTCGATTAAAAGTGAATACACACAGCTGCGTTTTTTTAGGTTACCAATGAACAGAAAAAAAATACAACATACCAGCTTCACTTAGCAAAGGGATACCCCACAGAGGTCTCAATAGAGCCACAAGGCAAATGAGAAGCAAAGTCTTCGACGCCATTTTCCTTTCTGTTGTGCTCTTTACTTTGCTAGGTTATTTGACTTAGTGATGCTTTTATTTTCACTCCGTAATTTAACACAAATTATAATGTAAAGTTGTGTTTTTCTGTGAAAGGGAAGTCTAGATATTGTATTTGGAATGACAGGAAAATTATCGTGAGGCTTTCGAATCAATGGGCCAGCACTTTAAATACAATATAGTAAAGCCAAATGTTAATTTGTCCAATATTCAAATTTTAACCCATGATCCAAAAAACAAAAATCAACTATGTATTTTTGTTTCTAACTATTTCGATCATTATTGTATAGATGTTCTGACTAATACACTGACTGCCGCGCAGATAAACTACAAATAAAGAAAGCTAAAGCGTCTTAATTCGTTAAAGATGCCTGGAGCGGTGAAATGCTGTATAAATATAATTTGATACTAGAAAAGTGATATTTTTATCTTGCCTTTGCAGCGACAATATACAGTCATGTTTCATTACACCCAGAATAACTGATGTCCAGTTCAAGCTCTCGTTTCACAATGCCAACCCCAAGTTTGTTTGAATAGTATCCTTTCATTATATTTTTGTTCTTCTTCTTCCTCTTCTTTAGTGATATGACGACACTGATGATGGCAACTGCATCATTTGCTATTAATACACTGCCATCCATCCTATGTGACACCCTGATAGTGGCCACTTATCAAACAATAGAGCTTTCTGGTGGAATTGTGACACTGATACGAATTTCTTCCTTAACAATTGAAACAATATAACACGAACTCTTTAAGTCTAAATGCAAGTCGATAGCTTTTAACTCGACAAAATTTTAGACTTCGTTAGTTAGAAACGTGTTGATTACTCAGCAGTTGTGCCTCGCTTTCATTTGGGAGTATACAATTAGTTTCACAGACCTATTCAAGTACCCAGAATACCCAACAATATATCATCTGCAAACAGGCCACGATATATTGAAATTATAACTTGACTCAGAGGCTTAGGGGAATAAAACAAAAGAAATTAATCATTCATTCCTCATCTTTGATGCGATTTCTTTTTTATATATATATTTCTCTAAGCCTCAAGGCCAAGTTAAAATTTTAATATATCGAAACTGGGCTATTAATATGTTGTAATATCATTCTTAAGCCGGGCCAATTCCTCAGTGACTCCACGATTATCTCAAGCCTCATGAGCTAAATTCTTCAAACAGCAATTGAACTAAGTGGACGTATGTACGTAGCAACTGACTCCAGGGGCGAAATATTTAAATTATCGGCTTAGTTGAAAAGCAATGCCAAGACCCACGGAAGAAAGCAATTAGCTGGCTTACGTCAAAATGTGTAAAAAAATGTTTCCGTGGAAACAGGAAATTATGTGTCTGTTTTCCGTGTAGTACAATGCTACATTTGATTTACTTTGAGGACGCCTTCGTCCAGTGGGGTATTAATAACAGAATACAGGAGGGAGGCAGCGTGGCCGAGTGGCTAAAGAGGCTGGATTTGAGATCTGGAAGTCCCCGGTTCAAATCCTCCACCCTACTTCTATCTAGACTTGTTCTCAGTAGTCCCGAGTTCATCTCCTCGACCACGTTGTATAAATAGCCAACTGGTCAGCCTCCCACCAGTTGGGATTCTTAACAGTTTATGTTCTATTTGAAATATTCAGTTACGCGTGCTGTGACTCAGTGTGCTTTATCAAAGAACAGAGCACGGGTTAATGGCATTAAGCTGACTTTCAAACTTTTGTTTCGGGCGGAATTTTGACCAATTTATTTGACCCAAATTAAACATCCCCTGTAAGTAAGACGAACACAGCATAAACGAGCTATTTGTCAGCGGGAAATATGGCTCACGGAGACTTTTGCTGACAACAGTAGTGTAAAAACTGTACAAAAATAACAAGTTTTGCTAGATTCCGACAAAACACGTAGCTAAATCTACATATTCTCAACCAGCGAATTCTTCGATGAAAAACTTTATAATACAAGCTTATTGCGAAGGCAGAAATTATACTTAAGAAGTAAAACAACGAAAGAGAATACAATTGAGCTGTCTCTGTTTATGATGAGAAGCTTTATTTTGGTAAAAAATGCTCATACAACACTTACATGCAGTGTAGTAACGCTCGCTCACTTTAGTAGCGATCTCTGGGGCGCTTTCCGTTTAGCCAAAATTTCCGGAACAGATGGATAACCTTCGGAGCTGCTCCACTTTTTTCGGTTCAACCGATCGGAACGGAAACTTGCCTTCCCATTTGCTGAACGGCGAGATCTTTTCCTGCCATTCTTAATGTCCTTCTGTGAGAGGACGCTCACTGAAATTTCCTGTAAACTTAATGTTGTTGTGAAAATGGCAGAAATGGCACTGAAAGAGGGCGAAAAAACGGTGGGGTTACAAGAAGACGCCCAAAAATTTCACGATGAAGGTACTTAGTATTTAAACATTTTTATTAATATTCCTAATTGTTCAGTAACAAGCTGCTTCAGTTTAAACAGTTTGTATGATTTTCACAGGACCTTCACAGTCGATGCTTGAGCGGTAGGAAGACTTTCATGTAAAACTTCTTGTCAGTTGCTGAAAAAAGGAGAAGCTTGAATTCGGAAAAGGGAAAGTTACCAACAAGGACATACTCAACAGAAATGCCAGTGAGGTTAATAGTATTTCTACTGACGTGAAGGTCACGGGGAAGCAGTGTAGTCGTAAGTGGCTAAAGCTTGAAGCTTCCCACAAGAAAATAACGGACCACAACAACACCACGGGGGCCGACAAGAGAACGTGGACATACTTCCATGAATTGGAGTCTTGTATAGGGGGAAATCCAAGCGTACGACCGAAGTTTCCTTTGGAGAGCAGCAGCAGCACTGCAGACGTCCTTGCAGACGATGACTCCGAGGAAAGTGGGGATGATGAAGACCAATGTTCCGCGGCTGAAAGCTCTAAAGCAACTAAAAGAAAAACCACTGAAAGTGGCTGTTAACGACAAAAAAGAAAAAGAAAATCAAAATCTTCGGCTGCAGAAATGTTGACATTTCTATCATCTTATGCCGAGCAACGTGAGGAAAACGAAAGAGAAAAGATGGAGTTGATGAAGGAGGCGAAGGGAGAGCGAAAGAGCTTCTTTGACGGGTTATTACAAATAATGAGTAAGCGTAAATGAGATGTGCCCAGCCAAGAGAGCATTATTAAGGTCTTTGTAGTTAAATGCGTGACCTTTTTAGCGAACAGATTTTATAGAAAACTGAATAGATACTTTAAAAGTTTGAAACCATTAATATTTTCGGAGATTTTACGTGTACCGGTGAGGGTAGTGTAATTTGCAAATAGTCTTCTTTTCAGATTCTGTATGCATAAACAATGTAGTGTTAATTTATCACATTTACGTAGATAGACAGGTCCACAATGAGAACAGTGGTATGAATAATAATTTCTCACGTTTGATCTTTATTTTATTTCAAATTGCTTCAACAAGTACATTTACAACTATTAAAAAAAATAATAATAAATCAGTTCAGCTCGATTATTATTATTATTATTATTATTATTATTATTATTATTATTATTATTATTATTATTATTATTATTATTATTATTATTATTATTATTATTATTATTATTATTTTCTGCTACAAATCGGGGCCGGGTTGTTCAAAGCCCGGATTACGCTAACCCAGGGTTAGCGAGAATTTTTATTTCAGTTTTGTAACTTTTTGGTCAGGTGTTCTGTTTATATTGTTTGGCCTTCAGTTTTGAGTTGTAGTAATCTCAAACTACACCAAACGTTAGAGGCGAAAAACATTTTTAAATAAGAAAACGTAATGCTTCAGTTAACGTTTAACCCTGGGTTGACGTTAACCGGCTTTCGAACAACCCGGCCCTGGATACTTTGTGACAAACTATGGTATGGAAATTTAAAAAAAAAATTAAACCATTAATATCACATTAGAATTAAGTAATGATCCGAGCAAAAACTAGGCAGGCAATTGGCAAAATCGATTAAGAGGTGGGAAAGAATAATTTTTAAATTCAATTAAATCGGCGCATCTGATTGGCTGATATCGAAAAATCGTAGAAAAAAGCAATAAAAAAGTGACATCAACAAAATTTTTTTTGATATGTGCCCCATCTCTCTAAAATCTATCTCCCGTTAAAATTTTAGCATTGTTCTATGCGCCAATCAAAAGTTAGCCTTTTGGCGCATCAAAATTTTGTCAGTTTAAGATATGTTAAATTTACAAATGCAACGAATTCAAATCCAAAATAAAAAGATATTCGAACGGATTCCAGTGTATCTACTTTTCAATTTGAAATTCAAATTTCAAGCTTTTTGCCTGTGGACCAATCACATACGTTGAATTTAATTTGATTCGAGTGATCAGCGCCGAAATAATAACTGCCGCTATTGCCACGGTCTATTGTTCTTTTGCCTAGTTCTTGCACGGATCATTACTAAAAATTCTCTTGCATTGTTATTTAGTATGGAAAGTCCGCGATGCATAAACCTCATGGTTTCTTTGGGCTTTCCTGCCATTTTTTTTAGGATATATCTGTAAACTTATATTGTATAATATCAAGGTGGCGAACAATAAAAAAAAAGAAGTCTCGACAGTGCTCTGCTATGTTGTAAAGTACTTAGGAAGCGGTAGAGCACTCAAGGAGTCGGGGAAAACACTCTACTGCGTTTCGTGTTTTCCTGTATACTTCTTTCGTGCTCTGTCGCTTACTCCGTCCTTTACAACAGAACAGTGCACAGTCGAGGCTCCTTTATTTGTTAAATCTTGGCCATATTAGCCATATTAGTTTATTGTGGCCCAATAACAGGACTTGAAGAGGACAGCACCAGGTATGATGTTTTAGGGAAAGGAGAAACGGTATAAATCACAATTTAACCAGCAAAAAGGAATCTGCCTATTTGAATCGTCTATTGCACAGGCCGAAAGCCTTGATTTTGAAATGAAAGGTGTTAATAAGCAGGGTACACTATTCTTTTTGGTCCATTCCTTTAAAATTTTTGAATGGTGCTTTA
>JAHPZR010011267.1:0-10000 GCA_019787425.1 Platygyra sinensis | reverse complement strand
GTTATTTTGATTTGATATTCTCATCTTCGATCGGTGTTTCCCCTGTACGATGTTATAAAACGTAAGCGTAGTTTACTTTCAATTGTTTATCTAGTGGATGGTGCTCGTGTTTATGTTACTCTGTCCCTTAGGTAGAAAAATCACAGGAGAGTCAGTGTGGCCAGGAGATCGACAGATGCATGGAAATCATGGCGGAAATCAACAATGAAATACAGCACATAACACTGCATCTGGGATTTCGAGATGTGCGCTTCAACAATAACGTTCTCCTGGTTGTCAGATTAGGCATTAAGACGAAATCTGACAAAAGTTTTAAGACTTTCTTGACCCAAGGACAGCTAAATACACTTTTTTCTGTGTTCTAAGAGTATGACTATTCATTCACGAACAAACCAGGGTTTACCCTTCAGTTGCTTTTCTAAAGCCGTTACTTTATACGTATCTATGTAATATAGCACATCAAGTGTATTGTTGTTTGCATTAAAATATAGATAGGGCTCTGCGCGCGCTCAGATTGTTCAAAAACCTATGTTTTATCAGAGTATAAAACATAGAAAAAGCGTGTTTTATTGTTTTGCGCGCGTAAAATCTATATCATAAAGTAAATGAAGAAGCCTAAGCCGTGTATTACACTGTGATACAACACTCCGGTCATTTGAGAACACTCGAGAAATGTACAAAACACTCGCCTGCGGCTCGTGTTTTCTACATTTCCCTTGTGTTCTCAAATGACCATCGTGTTTTATCATAGTGTAATACACGGCTTAGGCTTCTTTGTTTGTTAAGCTAAGTTTCTCTGGATAAGCTTTAGAATTTTGCAAGAAGCATTCAATCATGGTATTATTTACCACGTCAATGGCAGCTACAAAAGGCTATTGTGCACTAATAAATTATGTTTTATGTATTGCCGGGTGTGCAGGTGGGCGGTTTGGTTTCATTTATGAGATGTACATGCACGTAATTTTCAGCTCCACTACTAAGGTGGAAACGAAGTTATGTAAAGTACATTTCCTGGCCGGCTAAAAAAAGAAGAAAAAAAGTGATAAAATGCTCGAAAGTGCAGCCAGAAAGCATAATTAAATACATGGATAAAGTATTAATGATAAAAATAAATATATCAGGGTTGATTATTTCTACATGGTGATGGTCCCTGATTGGTTTCCGACATTCTCTACAAAGCGGATTCCTCCCATCGGTTGAAATCCAACTGTCTTGGAGTCGCCCGTTTGTCATATTAATTTCTTTCACCGTATTTTTTTCGGTTCAACACTCGAACTAGTTGAGCCGAAACACGCGTCGTGCTGATTGCTGTCGACTTTGTGGGTGTTTATTTGAAGTACAAAAAGGCGACAAATTTCAACCGATATCTACGGGAAAAAGGTGTTTACAAACGGCCTTTGGAAATATGTTTATCCGAAAATCTGGGATTTCCCGTATCCAGCAATCCAAATTACTCCTCCAGAGCCTATGTGAGGTAGGTAGGTAAAGTCTGCATACGAGCCAAGTGGCCCATCAGGCCGGAGCTTATCCCGGTTTCCTTAGCATGAAGCGACTAAGAGTATTTCTACTCCCCCCTGGATGGGATGCTAGTCCATCGCAGGGTTACGCGATTGATCGCGCGATGACTAAACACTCGTCTAAGTGACCCTCAGAGAAAAAATCGTCTGCCTGCAGTCTACCCCAAAAGGTACTATGAAAGCTCCCGCTGTGGAAGTATTGAGTTTGATCACCCCAGAAGGTACTCAAACGGCTTGGCTTTTTTAGTCCCTACAAGGGACAATGACCACCCATATCCTTTTTTATATGGGTGTCCCTCCCACATGGATTGGGTCACCATTCACATACTATTCATGCTCGTCATACAGATCACTTAACCGTTCAACAAACACACTGTCTCTCATAAGCCACTAACAGGTATATCCAAACGGACTTTTGCTGTGGGGATTGAAGTAAAAGAATAAACATGATAACCACCGAAATTACCCCAGTCCAGTGAAGAATATGAAAAAGGTTCACTACTTCCACTAACTTCTAATCATTGAATAGTGAGAGAAAAGGTAATCTTGTAAATTAAATTGTAGAATAAAATACGCGTGAGGAAACATCCATTAAAGCGATCTCTGCAACTGATGAATGGTCGGATTGAGAAGTGCTTGGCTTTGAAGACACCTCATTTTACAGGTGGCTTATAAAATTTACACACTCATTTAGAATGAAAGTTTTTTCGAGAGCGTTAAAATGTCTGACTAACTACTCATAACGTTTTGTCAGAACTGAGAGCCAACAAAGCACAGACTGAAATCAGCTGATGTTACATGACACAAAATGAACATCTAGGTAGGTGTAAAATAAGTGCTTGCAAAATGTCATATTTTCATCTTTTAAAAAATTATTTAACACTGTAGGAAGGGCGTAAAGGGTGAAGCAAAGTAAAGAGAGTATATCTTAGTATATTTACAACACAAATTTATGCTAACTGCACTCACGATTCGATGATCACGGAAAGAACGACTCAAGAACCTATCGCCCATCGCGTTTTTCTTCCCTGTTGATCGAATTGCGCTCCGCTGGCAAAGTGTTTCATCCAGCCTTCATCGTGTTGAGAAGAACAAGCAAAGTAATCATCGATGAAATGCTCCGCGTAAAAAGGGAAAGGGCTAGTTTGGATCAAGTTCTTCCGACGTGAGGACACGAATCAACACTGTCGCATAGAGAAAGTCCTTTTCGTGGTTTTAATCAGTTGTTGTATTCCTAGAACAACTCAACGGCTAGCTGGTTCTAATTTTGATCCTGCTCGTAAAAAAACACGAAAGACCTTACTGACATCTCACTTTCCGCTTACCGAAGTAACCTTGTTGCTTTCGAAGTCTTGAATAGATGATGTCACTCCCCTCCCACCCCAACTTTCTCAGTAGTTTCCTGCCATATTTGAATTTTGCAATGGCAAGCAGTCAAAGCCAGAAATTGTCGCTCAAATATTCTTACTTCTCGTGGCAATTAAGACTTGCAACTTGGCATGGTGAGTATTTAAATATAAATCAATATTCAAATCATAGTAGCACTTGATAATGACCGAAGTTCGATCGAAACGTTGCGCGCTTTTACCGTTAGTGATTGCTTCCAATGTTTTGAAAACCCTTTACCTGATAAATAAAGAATGTTAAAGAATAACTGACAAAGTTAAAGTTGCTAAAAGGAGTTTCAAACGTTTTAAAAACAAAAGCTGATGATGCCATTATATTGCAACCTTTAAAGGCAGTGATTGGGGTCCTCAAAGACTACTTCCCTTTTAAAAACAAAACAAAGTGATATTGAAAACACTGAATCAATTTCAAATACTCTATAACCGTTTTGTGTTAATAATACGCAATCACAGAAGAAATAAAAACCTTTACCAGAATCAATCGACTGATGTGATTTGTATTTCAAATGGTACAGTCTCACATTATACCCAAATATTCCTTAACTATACAAAAATAATCAACAACAGCATGTATTAAAACATATGTATTAAAGTTATTATTATTATTATTATTATTATTATTATTATTATTATTATTATTATTATTATTATTATTATTATTATTATTTATGGATTATCCACTGTTATCATAATGCCCATTTTCCATTCATAATGCCATCACGAGTAGGCATTAAATAGATGCCTTCCAGCGGCTTCAAATAGTTTAGCACCTTTACATTACTGGCCAGATTTCAATCGGCATGTATGTTAGGATATCCAATGTTTTATAGTAAAGGAATCGCATATTGTACATGGCAAATAACTAAACCTACAAATATGCAGACGGAGTTTGCATTGAAAACAGACATGCCTCCAGAGGTGATGCGGGACTGACTTCCTTCGACACTGTTGCGAGCTCTGTCATAATCGTCTTCGTCATTGTTTCTCCCTTCCTCTCCGCTCTTTCCTCTCTTCTTTGTTTTCCAATTGTCTTCATCATCATTGTTGAAGCTTTCGCCATTATCTTCCATTCTGTTGCTATAGTCATCCCCATATTTTCCTTTGTTTCTTCTTTCGTCTCCCCAGTCGTTATCACGATGGTCGTTCCTTCTGTCACTGTACTCATCGTCGTCTTCTTTCCTCCTGTTGTAATCGTAGTTGTCGTCAAATCGTCTGTTACTGTGGTAATCATTGTCTTCGTAGCTATTGGTGTTGTAGTCGTCTCTGCCATCGTTGCTTCTGTTGCTGTAGTTATCGCTCTGGTCGTTTTCGTCACTTCTTTCCCTATCCATGTCATCACTATCGGAAGGGCCGTCATCGTACTCATCCCCCTCTTGACGATCTCTACCATCATCTGGTGAGTACAAAGTTGTAGTAGGAACTCTCATTTTATTCAAATTAGAATCATTTTGCAGAGTTAAACCATAGTTAATAGCGGGGAAACTTCTTGTTGTAGGTTATTGTTCGCTTTTTTGACCTTGGCCGTGCACAAAACACAATAGTTGTTTACTCCATTCTGAGGATCTAACCAATAGAAACGTGTTGGTTATGTAACTCATGCATAGGGTATGAGCGCTACACAAAAGATTTTGCACGGTCATGGACCTTAAAACCTAAATCTTGGCATCTTTGTTTGCTCCTTTGATGTTTGCCGGGCTTCCTAACCATTACGCTTTATTAACTGTGGTTAAACTAACATTCTAGTTATTGCTAAAAAGGTTATATATTCTTGAACTAGAAACATGAAACAAGGTTGCCACTCATGTAGATTTCTAGAGAATATATTCGTTATTGTAAGACCAACGAGTGTAAGGGACCAAGTCAATGCGATATGATCAAATGAACCGGCACCTTTAACCTACAACTAAGATTCTTAATACGTATAATCAACATTTAACGGGGTGAAGTTCAATGATCACCTGAAAATTTAGGCAGACGGTAAAAAGATCATAAATCAGCAAACTAGCAAATGCCGGCAGTGCCTGAAGTGTACATGATGGTATCCCAGTTCTATATGATTATGTTCTAACACGATCTGGGCTGATGATAAAACACTAATGAAAGATTCTTACCATCTGGCACTGGCGAAGGGTTGACCCAACTTGGTGCCAACAGAGCCAAAATGAAGAGGAAGAGTAAGCCTTTTGATTCCATATTGTCAAGTTAGTTGTCAACGTCAACACTGGCTTTATTTGATTTAGTGAAGATTTCACTTGCTACTTTACCAATTTATAGTTTTGTCACTGGCATAGATAAAATTTAAGGTCAATATCCCGTTGCGCACTTGATGGGAATATGTAATCAGTCTTTTCACTTTTTGAGTGAAGTTGTGATATTAAGACGAGAAAACACGTTTAATTTTAGAAACAATGACATCAAATCGGGAAAGAGAGATGGCTTAACATGCAAATAAATCTTATCCCTCTCAAAAGAGGTTTCTTTTCTTTTAAGACCACAATATGTCTAGTGGGATTAACAGTGTTTTGTCAAATTTGAACGCTGTTGTCATGGTGCACAATCTGCACTCTTATCTCAGTTCCAATGCGATTAAACCCACGCAGTACAATTAATCATTACCAGAGTTTTAAAACTAAGTATAGCTGTTACATAGGAATGGACGTTCATGATTACCTTACATACATTGGAGACCCGAGATCATTATTATTTCAAAGGGCTGCTTTTCACACTCACAGGCAAAAGGCAGTTGATTTAAATAGACCATATTCTTATTCTTTTTATCAGACTAGAACAAGCTTACACTGAATGGAGGCTCATGCGGGGAAGTATCATTAGCGGGGAAGATTTATGCTATTTGCATTTGAGAAGACTGCCCGCATTAGCCTCAGTTGCACGCTAGTTCCAGTCCAATACCGAGAATACTATATGACATATTTTAACATAGATGACCTACCCTGGTTTATAGAAGATTATCTCCGCATTGGTCTTGTTTTCAACGCTTTGCTGACAGGGATTAAGATTTTTGTATAAGAAAATTTTTTATACTTGTAGGATTCTTAACGTTTACTCATTTGCGACGCACGAATTGTCGAACATCGGTCCACTTAAAAACAATTAAACGTAACTTTTAGGTTAATAGCTTACTTAATGCGCAAAAGGGAATTAACCAGAGTTGTAATCATTACGCTTTCCGTTCCTGATTTAAGAGCAAACGACGTCTCTTTATCATTAATCAAGAAATATAAAATATTTCATTTATTTCTATCGAGTTGCAGGAAACACGGGTCAGAGTAGGTTTGGTAGAGCAAGAGGTTTTGTGGGAACACGAGCCAAGGAAAAACAACAAACTTTCACGAGTGTTTCTAAATCACGATAGAGACACGGAGAAAAAGAAAGGATACTCAAAAGTCTTCTCCGATTTTCAAAATGTTTTTATTCAAGGTTTTTTTTCTAATCGCCAGTTAAAAGAAAATAACAGTTCGTTCGTCAATATAAGCGTAGGGAAACAAGGCAGATATCAGTCCTCTTTCTCTTCACCCTTACAATACTTTATTTAAACTAGTTTTGTAAGCGTTTACTGCCGACTTATTGGACTAACCTTAGGTATTCTAAGAAAAAATTCTGATGAATACTATCTCATTCGGATGGGAGAATTAGCACATTTCTCGCCAGGTCGTGCGATGGAGTTAGAACTTAACTCAGAAACAGGGCACAGTACAGCATACAGCATAATTATCGTCAACATATACAAAATCCTTCTTGTAAAGTGTTCGTTATAATTAGTCGAAGGATTTCATTCTCATCTAGCCAAGCTTGCGGACACAGAAATATTTTTTTTGTTGTTGTTTGCGTTGGCAGGCTAGCCAACTTTTTTACCTCAAAGAATATACGGAGAGCCTCGAACCTTCGAGAAGGCGTTTTGTAAACAATTACAACCAGATCCTCCTTGATTGATTCATTTAAGGTATAAAATAAAGTACCTATGTCGTAAGATTGTATTTGATTGTACTTTGGACTGTGTATAGAAACGCAGTTTCTGGTTTTAGTCTACGGAGCAAACGTTTTGTACAATGTAATTTTGTAAAACTTTCTTTCTCTAGATATTATTTTCAAGGAAATTCGTATTTTGCATATTTTGGAGACAATCAATACGCTACTTTCTAGAAAAACGGCCACCAATATCTAACAATGTGAAAAATGTCTTCTCTTTTAATAATCTTTTCCAAAATTAAAAGCTGTTTTATAACAACTAAAGGAATTAGATTGAAAAAAACATAAACCTGATATAAGTCTAAATGTTTGGAGCAGCTGCAGTTTGAAGCTAAGTCAGTTGCAGAAGCATTTCCAGGGTCCAACGAAAAAAATAATGAGGTATCGCGTACCTATCTAACTTAATTATTTTGAGCAATTAAACTATATTTTTCACGCTCTTATCATCTCCCCTACACTGTACGTTAGATTTAGGGTATACGTTAAAACAAAATCCTGCGGAGGCAATGCTGGTGGTAGAAGCGGGATAGGAAGACTCTAGGAAGGCTTGTCTCCGAAGTCTTATCGTCATGCTAGAACCAAGATATGACGTAACTTCTAGATTATGTTAGATATAAAGCATACGATTATACACAAACATATCGAATGAAATGTTACAATGGATGTAAATCCCCTGGCTGAATTGGTGAGCATTAAGTTGCCAAGGTCCTGGTTAGCGGAAAGATCCGCATCATCATTAATGTCATCGTCTGAAGCGCTGCCACTACCATCATCACCACTATCATCGTCGCCACTATCATCATCATCGTCGTCGTCGTCGTCGTCTTCGTCGTCATCATCATCTTCATCATCGCCGTCATCATCATCGTCGTCGTCATCATCATTATCATCCTCATCATCATCGCCATCGTCTTCATCGTCGTCGTCGTCATTATCATCGTCGTCGTCATCGTCGTCATCATCATCATCGTCGTCGACCTCATCGTCTTCAGATACGTATATAAAAAAATCGGATTAACAAAAAGCTTGGAGAAAAATATAGTTTTGGCTTTGCTTGAAAGGAGGAGTGCTATTTAGAATAAATAAGCATAATTAAATTTTCAAAGACTTGTACTAGCCTGTAGG
The DNA here is from genome assembly GCA_019787425.1 of Platygyra sinensis. Taxonomy (NCBI): domain Eukaryota; kingdom Metazoa; phylum Cnidaria; class Anthozoa; order Scleractinia; family Merulinidae; genus Platygyra; species Platygyra sinensis. Next base: position 1,965 of record JAHPZR010011267.1, on the reverse strand, counting down.
GCGGGAGGAATGAGTGACCATATTTTTCGAATTACAAGGGGAAAATCATCTTATAACTTGTTAATAATATACATATAATTAAATTTCAATTTCCTGCACTCAATTTCAATTTTCTGTATTGTAAAATAATGATGAAATACGGTATTTTTCGTAGAAAAATTGAATCTGCCTAACGCTTTTAAAATGCAACACAGCATATTATCACGTTTTTAAAACTTTAAATAAGAGATTCAATTCTCTGTGGTCGTACTTCTATCATAACGATCAAAGCTATCTGTTGCCAGTATAAGAGCATTTCTGCTCTCTCTGCCTACCCTTTGTAACTTTCTAAACTTTTCGTGATTCTAGAAAATATCTGTCGTTTCTTCCAATATCGTGCTAGGGACGTGGGACGGGTTTCTGTTTGTGAAACGGATTTCAACCTCGTAGAACAGTATAAAGCTTTTCTACATTTAGCGGTTTAGCTAAGTGGTGAATTTGATTCCATTGGTAAATACTTTGACTAGTAGGTTCTTTCCTACACGGATAATGTTAACTGTAGCAGTAACAGCCAATATCGGTGCGTATTAAAAAAGAAACCAGGCGTTTGTCTCCAATTAATCCGCTACGTTTTCATTACCCAAAAAGCAGGAAAATAAATAACGTTTCTGCTTAAGGTCCCTCGCAACTTGACCGCTGTTTGCAGTATTGAGAAAAAATTTGCCCTCGGTCTTGGGACTTGGGCTGAACCGTAAAGAATAATGGTACATACATTGTATCGAATCGAAATAAATTAGTAATAGCAAAAAGCATGTCTCTTACCAGGTAAACCCCAAAAAGGTTTCAACAAGGCCAAAAGACAGAGTAGCGCCAAAAATTTAGAAGCCATTTCTCCTTGCTCTCTGAACACAGGTCGTGCTGCCTCGCAAGTTAACGACTGATCTAGAAGACGCAAACATCTTACACATATCGATCGCGGCATTGACTGATGTTACATAATATTTGATATATGGGAAAAAAAACACTCCAATTTTAGAAACACTTAAAAACGATGCACTAGCTGAAAATAAAGTACAATGAGAGACACCCTGAGCCGAGACATTTACCTTTAATTTAATATTGTACTGTAGTCAGTGCTTATGCGTGCTCCGATGGTGTTATAATTTCCGTTGAAGTCAACAAATTACAACGGAAAAGAACAGAGGCCTGTAATCACGTTACAATAGGTTCCTTCATTGACAATTTCCAGTCCTAATTGTTGCTCTTCCCTTACAAATAATACACACATGAAGGCACATACTTCAAACACCATTAAAAATATCTCATAGTAAAAACTCTTGGAAAACAAAATTTTTTTAGCAGCAGGTGCCTTTGAAAACTGTCCACAATGAGTTTGATGCAGTCTTTCGCACCAGTTGGTGCGAAATGTTGAAACGCTCTGTACCACTCAACCATTTCTTTATGTGTTCTATTTCTTCCTGACATCCAGCAAAGACATGATAGCCAGAAACCGACACAGGTTTAGTGATATTGAAACTACTACATAACGCTGTTGTCACTTATGTTTGTAGTTGTTTAGCACAATACGAAGGTCATTTATCACAACCTCTCCGTGTCCGTGTCAAAGCACTTTATAAAACAATTCTGAATTACTCCTACTAGAAGACAACAGTTATAAGTAAACCGCTAGAAACCATAGTATGCCAAGCTCATTGCATGGGTATCGGTCGGTATATGATATTTGACAATGCAAATGATACCGAAGGAATTCAGCAACCGGAAATACTGATCTATGAGCAATAAAAACACTTTACCTCGTTCCCTTTTTGTATTTCTTGTGTTGCCTTCTAGTTTTAAGCCGCCGGCTTTAAAGCGAATATCACGGGTTTCAGCTTCAGTGTTCTTTCGTCACACAAGAGTCTTCATAAATTATGTATATATGAAATATTTCATGTTTGATCTGCGGTTGTAAATGAAAGTGAAGAA
>JAHPZR010011266.1:0-10000 GCA_019787425.1 Platygyra sinensis | reverse complement strand
TTAGGCTTCTTCATTTGCTTTATGATATAGATTTTGCTCGCGCAAAACAATAAAACACGCTTTTTCTGTTTTATACTCTGATGAAACATAGGTTTTTGACCAATCAGAGCGCGCGCAGGGTCTTATCTATGTTATAAATGCTTTTACTTCGCTGTTTTATATCTATACCTATACAAAATTTTTATCTTCACTTATGGTGCTACTACATGTACGACGAAGTTTTCATCTTTTATTGGGACGGTTTCTCATTAAAATTTAAAAAATTAGGCCCACAATAAGGCAAAAATTCCGATGAATCACATCCGCCTTATCTTTTTCTTCCTTGATATAACCCACCAAAACTGGTAAAACTCGTCCGCTCTTGCGTCGTTCACAAATGTAGAGTCCACTGTCTTTTACTTTAGCAGTTGCCCGTGACGTCATCTAATCATCTCCTTCTTGCTTAAGTTACTCAAATACACAGAGTCGAAAGAAAGTTTTAATGTGCACTTCGAGGAACTATTGAACTGACCTAATCCCCCTAACTCCCAAGACATTCAGCCAGCTGACTCAGTCAAGCCTTCCAACCAACTGCGAGAAACTGAGTCGGGTTGAGATCAGGAAAGTTATTGTAAAGTTAAAGAATTTCAAAGCAGCAGGAGCAAACAACTTTCCGGCAGAGGCACTGAAGGCAGAAATAGATACAACAGTAAAGATGCTGTAGCCCCTGTTTGCCAGGATATGGGAGGAGTTACAACTGAGCTTATTGGAAGGAGGGTCATCTCATTAAACTTTCAAAGAAGGGCGATCTCAGAAAATGTTCCAACTACAGATGAATTTTTTGTTTTCTGTGCCTGGAAAAGTTATTGGAAATAGTGAAGGACACTGGCCATTCCCAGCAAAGGGATCAACAGGCAGGATTTAGGAAAAACAGATCTCGCATGGATCAAATAGGCACCCTCCGAAATATTGTGCAATAGTCCCTCGAGTGGAATTCCCCCCTGTATATCAACTTCGTTGAAAATGAATAGGCATCCTACAGTGTGAAGAGGAAGATCGTGTGGAAACTATTACGGCACCTCGGAATACCTACCAAGCTTGTGTTCCTGATTGAGAGCAATTATGAAGAAATGACCTGCAGTAATTCACTAAGGGCAGTTTTGCAAACAGTTTCACAAGATCAGCATTATCAGCCTGTGGGAAAGAACACAGCAGATCCCAGCAGAACGGGAAATGGGAAGAAAGATATGAAGATGCATAGGGCACACGCGTAGGAGGCCTTTGGCTAGTACCACAAAACAAGAATTGTCCTGGAACCCGCAGGGGGAAACGAGAAGAGGCAGTCCGAGAAACACCAGGCGCCCAGACCTCCTGGCAGACACTAAGGGGTTAGGCATCACCTAGAACCAACTAGAAGTAAAGGCACAGGATTGGGGGCTATGGAGGTCTCTCGACGACGGCTTATACCCCGGCAAGTAGTAAGTACGTAATTCCTTACGGTGACGATAGAGGGATTTTACCAACTGGAAAATAGGCTGCTACGTACAACGCCGAAAGGGAACGAGAAACTGAGATTTATCCGTAGTATCGAAAAATAATGGAGAAGTGAGCAACGATGCATGGCACGATAGCAATTTTTATTCACTTGTACTGAGTTTGCATGGAAAATAAATTAATCATATACATGAAAAAATTACTCGATTCTGATTAGCTGAGAACAGTGCAGTTTTTCCTTAAGACAGTGCTGAAAAGAGGTAATTCAATGCAAAAAAAGGCAATAAAGCAAGCATTCTGATTGGTCAATGAACAAAGAAGTTCTCAGATAGCCAATCTAATCTTTTGTTTTCAAATCAAGCGCACGGCCTGGATGGCGCAATTTCAGCAGATCCCAGCAGAACGGGCAATTTCAGCTTTTTGAAAAACTCACTCGTGCAAATTAATTCCAAATTGAACTCGAAACCGTATGATTACCTATGCAAATATCTGTAAACCGTAGTGCCTTTGAACTGGTCTCGAGATAAATGAGAATTTAATCAATTCCAGTACAAGACTGATTTTATTTAGCACTAGTTATTTTGATTTGATATTCTCATCTTCGATCGGTGTTTCCCCTGTACGATATTATAAAACGTAAGCGTAGTTTACTTTCAATTGTTTATCTAGTGGATGGTGCTCGTGTTTATGTTACTCTGTCCCTTAGGTAGAAAAATCACAGGAGAGTCAGTGTGGCCAGGAGATCGACAGATGCATGGAAATGATGGCGGAAATCAACAATGAAATACAGCACATAACACTGCATCTGGGATTTCGAGATGTGCGCTTCAACAATAACGTTCTCCTGGTTGTCAGATTAGGCATTAAGACGAAATCTGACAAAAGTTTTAAGACTTTCTTGACCCAAGGACAGCTAAATACACTTTTTTCTGTGTTCTAAGAGTATGACTATTCATTCACGAACAAACCAGGGTTTACCCTTCAGTTGCTTTTCTAAAGCCGTTACTTTATACATGTATCTATGTAATATAGCACATCAAGTGTATTGTTGTTTGCATTAAAATATAGATAGGGCTCTGCGCGCGCTCAGATTGTTTAAAAACCTATGTTTTATCAGAGTATAAAACATAGAAAAAGCGTGTTTTATTGTTTTGCGCGCGTAAAATCTATATCATAAAGTAAATGAAGAAGCCTAAGCCGTGTATTACACTGTGATACAAAACTCCGGTCATTTGAGAACACTCGAGAAATGTACAAAACACTCGCCTGCGGCTCGTGTTTTCTACATTTCCCTTGTGTTCTCAAATGACCATCGTGTTTTATCATAGTGTAATACACGGCTTAGGCTTCTTTGTTTGTTAAGCTAAGTTTCTCTGGATAAGCTTTAGAATTTTGCAAGAAGCATTTAATCATGGTATTATTTACCACGTCAATGGCAGCTACAAAAGGCTATTGTGCACTAATAAATTATGTTTTATGTATTGCCGGGTGTGCAGGTGGGCGGTTTGGTTTCATTTATGAGATGTACATGTACGTAATTTTCAGCTCCACTACTAAGGTGGAAACGAAGTTAATTAAAGTACATTTCCTGGCCGGCTAAAAAAAGAAGAAAAAAAGTGATAAAATGCTCGAAAGTGCAGCCAGAAAGCATAATTAAATACATGGATAAAGTATTAATGATAAAAATAAATATATCAGGGTTGATTATTTCTACATGGTGATGGTCCCTGATTGGTTTCCGACATTCTCTACAAAGCGGATTCCTCCCATCGGTTGAAATCCAACTGTCTTGGAGTCGCCCGTTTGTCGTATTAATTTCTTTCACCGTATTTTTTTCGGTTCAACACTCGAACTAGTTGAGCCGAAACACGCGTCGTGCTGATTGCTGTCGACTTTGTGGGTGTTTATTTGAAGTACAAAAAGGCGACAAATTTCAACCGATATCTACGGGGAAAAGGTGTTTACAAACGGCCTTTGGAAATATCTTTATCCGAAAATCTGGAATTTCCCGTATCCAGCAATCCAAATTACTCCTCCAGAGCCTATGTGAGGTAGGAAGGTAAAGTCTGCATACGAGCCAAGTGGCCCATCAGGCCGGAGCTTATCCCGGTTTCCTTAGCATGAAGCGACTAAGAGTATTTCTACTCCCCCCTGGATGGGATGCTAGTCCATCGCAATGTTTTGATTGATTTTCAATCATTTACTGAAAAACCTGTTTTTGAGGGTGCGTTTGCTCGTCCTAGAATGTTGTGTTTATTGTATTTGGTTAAAAAGAGTATGGATCGTGTTTCTGTGATATGCGCATGTGCAGCAGCTAACTGTGTCCCCTTAATTCTCCATGTATTTGCTTTCGAGGGACAAAATATGAAATTTTCCGTGCAGATATTGTGGCGCCGGGCCCAGTATGTTGATTCTCACCACGCAAGAAACTTATGACGTTTAATTTACCCTTCTCTCAACTATCTGTCGTCGGGCACATATTGACCAATCAAGTTCTCTGTTGTTGTTGGGTTTGAAAACTTAAAAAGAGTCCGCAGACGGATTTTCCCTTCTCACCTTGTTCCCTACTCGGCCACCGCCCTACCGCCCTTGATCGCGCGATGACTAAACACTCGTCTAAGTGACCCTCAGAGAAAAAATCGTCTGCCTGCAGTCTACCCCAAAAGGTACTATGAAAGCTCCCGCTGTGGAAGTATTGAGTTTGATCACCCCAGAAGGTACTCAAACGGCTTGGCTTTTTTAGTCCCTACAAGGGACAATGACCACCCATATCCTTTTTTATATGGGTGTCCCTCCCACATGGATTGGGTCACCATTCACATAGTATTCATGCTCGTCATACAGATCAATTAACCGTTCAACAAACACACTGTCTCTCATAAGCCACTAACAGGTATATCCAAACGGACTTTTGCTGTGGGGATTGAAGTAAAAGAATAAACATGATATGATAACCACCGAAATTACCCCAGTCCAGTAAAGAATATGAAAAAGGTTCACTACTTCCACTAACTTCTAATCATTGAATAGTGAGAGAAAAGGTAATCGTGTAAATTAAATTGTAGAATAAAATACGCGTGAGGAAACATCCATTAAAGCGATCTCTGTAACTGATGAATGGTCGGATTGAGAAGTGCTTGGCTTTGAAGACACCTCATTTTACAGGTGGCTTATAAAATTTACACACTCATTTAGAATGAAAGTTTTTTCGAGAGCGTTAAAATGTCTGACTAACTACTCATAACGTTTTGTCAGAACTGAGAGCCAAAATAAACACAGACTGAAATCAGCTGATGTTACATGACACAAAATGAACATCTAGGTAGGTGTAAAATAAGTGCTCGCAAAATGTCATATTTTCATCTTTTAAAAAATTATTTAACACTGTAGGAAGGGCGTAAAGGGTGAAGCAAAGTAAAGAGAGTATATCTTAGTATATTTACAACACAAATTTATGCTAACTGCACTCACGATTCGATGATCACGGAAAGAACGACTCAAGAACCTATCGCCCATCGCGTTTTTCTTCCCTGTTGATCGAATTGCGCTCCGCTGGCAAAGTGTTTCATCCAGCCTTCATCGTGTTTGAGAAGAACAAGCAAAGTAATCATCGATGAAATGCTCCGCGTAAAAAGGGAAAGGGCTAGTTTGGATCAAGTTCTTCCGACGTGAGGACACGAATCAACACTGTCGCATAGAGAAAGTCCTTTTCGTGGTTTTAATCAGTTGTTGTATTCCTAGAACAACTCAACGGCTAGCTGGTTCTAATTTTGATCCTGCTCGTAAAAAAACACGAAAGACCTTACTGACATCTCACTTTCCGCTTACCGAAGTAACCTTGTTGCTTTCGAAGTCTTGAATAGATGATGTCACTTCCCCTCCCACCCCAACTTTCTCAGTAGTTTCCGGCCATATTTGAATTTTGCAATGGCAAGCAGTCAAAGCCAGAAATTCTCGCTCAAATATTGTTACTTCTCGTGGCAATTAAGACTTGTAACTTGGCATGGTGGGTATTTAATTTGAGTACTTTTGATTGACCGCAAAATAAATATAAATCAATATTCAAATCATAGTAACACTTGATAATGACCGAAGTTCGATCGAAACGTTGCGCGCTTTTACCGTTAGTGATTGCTTCCAATGTTTTGAAAACCCTTTACCTAATAAATAAAGAATGTTAAAGAATAACTGACAAAGTTAAAGTTGCTAAAAGGAGTTTCAAACGTTTTAAAAACAAAAGCTGATGATGCCATTATATTGCAACCTTTAAAGGCAGTGATCGGGGTCCCCAAAGACTACTTCCCTTTTAAAAACAAAACAAAGTGATATTGAAAACACTGAATCAATTTCAAATACTCTATAACCGTTTTGTGTTAATAATACGCAGTCACAGAAGAAATAAAAACCTTTACCAGAATCAATCGACTGATGTGATTTGTGTTTCAAATGGTACAGTCTCACATTATACCCAAATATTCCTTAACTATACAAAAATAATCAACAACAGCAGGTATTTATGGATTATCCACTGTTATCATAATGCCCATTTTCCATTCATAATGCAATCACGAGTAGGCATTAAATAGATGCCTTCCAGCGGCTTCAAATAGTTTAGCACCTTTAAATTACTGGCCAGATTTCAATCGGCATGTATATTAGGATACCCAATGTTTTATAGTAAAGGAATCGCATATTGTACATGGCAAATAACTACACCTACAAATATGCAGACGGAGTTTGCATTGAAAACAGACATGCCTCCAGAGGTGATGCGGGACTGACTTCCTTCGACACCGTTGCGAGCTCTGTCATAATCGTCTTCGTCATTGTTTCTCCCTTCCTCTCCGCTCTTTCCTCTCTTCTTTGTTTTCCAATTGTCTTCATCATCATTGTTGAAGCTTTCGCCATTATCTTCCATTCTGTTGCTATAGTCATCCCCATATTTTCCTTTGTTTCTTCTTTCGTCTCCCCAGTCGTTATCACGATGGTCGTTCCTTCTGTCACTGTACTCATCGTCGTCTTCTTTCCTCCTGTTATAATCGTCGTTGTCTTCAAATTGTCTGTTACTGTGGTCATCATTGTCTTCGTAGCTATTGGTGTTGTAGTCGTCTCTGCCATCGTTGCTTCTGTTACTGTAGCTATCGCTCTGGTCGTTTTGGTCACTTCTTTCCCTATCCATGTCATCACTATCGGAAGGGCCATCGTCGTACTCATCCCCCTCTTGACGATCTCTACCATCATCTGGTGAGTACAAAGTTGTAGTAGGAACTCTCATTTTATTCAATTTAGAATCATTTTGCAGAGTTAAACCATAGTTAATAGAGGGGAAACTTCTTGTTGTAGGTTATTGTTCGCTTTTTTGGCCTTGGCCGTGCACAAAACACAATAGTTGTTTACTCCGTTCTGAGGATCTAACCAATAGAAACGTGTTGGTTACGTAACTCATGCATAGGGTATGAGCGCTACACAAAAGATTATGCACGGTCATGGACCTTAAAACCTAAATCTTGGCATCTTTGTTTGCTCCTTTGATGTTTGCCGGGCTTCCTAACCATTCCGCTTTATTAACTGTGGTTAAACTAACATTCTAGTTATTGCTAAAAAGGTTATATATTCTCGTACTAGAAACATGAAACAAGGTTGCCACTCATATAGATTTCTAGAGAATATATTGTTATTGTAAGACCAGCGAGTGTAAGGGACCAAGTCAATGCGATATGATCAAATGAACCGGCACCTTTAACCTACAACTAAGATTCTTAATACGCATAATCAACATTTAACGGGGTGAAGTTCAATGATTACCTGAAAATTAAGGCAGACGGTAAAAAGATCATAAATCAGCAAACTAGCAAATGCCGGCAGTGTTACATGATGGTATCCCAGTTCTATATGATTATGTTCTAACACGATCTGGGCTGATGATAAAACACTAATGAAAGATTCTTACCATCTGGCACTGGCGAAGGGTTGACCCAACTTGGTGCCAACAGAGCCAAAATGAACAGGAAGAGTAAGCCTTTTGATTCCATATTGTCAAGTTAGTTGTCAACGTCAACACTGGCTTTATTTGATTTAGTGAAGATTTCACTTGCTACTTTACCAATTTATAGTTTTGTCACTGGCATAGATAAAATTTAAGGTCAATATCCCGTTGCGCACTTGATGGGAATATGTAATCAGTCTTTTCACTTTTTGAGTGAAGTTGTGATATTAAGAAGAGAAAACACGTTTAATTTTAGAAACAATGACATCAAATCGGGAAAGAGAGATGGCTTAACATGCAAATAAATCTTATCCCTCTCAAAAGAGGTTTCTTTTCTTTTAAGACCACAATATGTCTAGAGGGATTAACAGTGTTATGTCAAATTTGAACGCTGTTGCCATGGTGCACAATCTGCACTCTTATCTCAGGTCCAATGCGATTAAACCCACGCAGTACAATTAATCATTACCAGAGTTTTAAAACTAAGTATAGCTGTTACATAGGAAGGGACGTTCATAATTACCTTACATACATTGGAGACCCGAGATCATTATTATTTCAAAGGGCTGCTTTTCACACTCACAGGCAAAAGGCAGTTGATTTAAATAGACCATATTCTTATTCTTTTTATCAGACTAGAACAAGCTTACACTGAATGGAGGCTCATGCGGGGAAGTATCATTAGCGGGGAAGATTTATGCTATTTGCATTTGAGAAGACTGCCCGCATTAGCCTCAGTTGCAAGCTAGTTCCAGTCCAATACCGAGAATACTATATGACATATTTTAACATAGATGACCTACCCTGGTTTATAGAAGATTATCTCCGCATTGGTCTTGTTTTCAACGCTTTGCTGACAGGGATTAAGATTTTTGTATAAGAAAATTTTTTATACTTGTAGGATTCTTAACGTTTACTCATTTGCGACGCACGAATTGTCGAACATCGGTCCACTTAAAAACAATTAAACGTAACTTTTAGGTTAATAGCTTACTTAATGCGCAAAAGGGAATTAACCAGAGTTGTAATCATTACGCTTTCCGTTCCTGATTTAAGAGCAAACGACGTCTCTTTATCATTAATCAAGAAATATAAAATATTTCATTTATTTCTATCGAGTTGCAGGAAACACGGGTCAGAGTAGGTTTGGTAGAGCAAGAGGTTTTGTGGGAACACGAGCCAAGGAAAAACAACAAACTTTCACGAGTGTTTCTAAATCACGATAGAGACACGGAGAAAAAGAAAGGATACTCAAAAGTCTTCTCCGATTTTCAAAATGTTTTTATTCAAGGTTTTTTTTCTAATCGCCAGTTAAAAGAAAATAACAGTTCGTTCGTCAATATAAGCGTAGGGAAACAAGGCAGATATCAGTCCTCTTTCTCTTCACCCTTACAATACTTTATTTAAACTAGTTTTGTAAGCGTTTACTGCCGACTTATTGGACTAACCTTAGGTATTCTAAGAAAAAATTCTGATGAATACTATCTCATTCGGATGGGAGAATTAGCACATTTCTCGCCAGGTCGTGCGATGGAGTTAGAACTTAACTCAGAAACAGGGCACAGTACAGCATAATTATCGTCAACATATACAAAATCCTTCTTGTAAAGTGTTCGTTATAATTAGTCGAAGGATTTCATTCTCATCTAGCCAAGCTTGCGGACGCAGAAATATTTTTTTTGTTGTTGTTTGCGTTGGCAGGCTAGCCAACTTTTTTACCTCAAAGAATATACGGAGAGCCTCGAACCTTCGAGAAGGCGTTTTGTAAACAATTACAACCAGATCCTCCTTGATTGATTCATTTAAGGTATAAAATAAAGTACCTATGTCGTAAGATTGTATTTGATTGTACTTTGGACTGTGTATAGAAACGCAGTTTCTGGTTTTAGTCTACGGAGCAAACGTTTTGTACAATGTAATTTTGTAAAACTTTCTTTCTCTAGATATTATTTTCAAGGAAATTCGTATTTTGCATATTTTGGAGACAATCAATACGCTACTTTCTAGAAAAACGACCACCAATATCTAACAATGTGAAAAATGTCTTCTCTTTTAATAATCTTTTCCAAAATTAAAAGCTGTTTTATAACAACTAAAGGAATTAGATTGAAAAAAACATAAACCTGATATAAGTCTAAATGTTTGGAGCAGCTGCAGTTTGAAGCTAAGTCAGTTGCAGAAGCATTTCCAGGGTCCAACGAAAAAAATAATGAAGTATCGCGTACCTATCTAACTTAATTATTTTGAGCAATTAAACTATATTTTTCACGCTCTTATCATCTCCCCTACACTGTACGTTAGATTTAGGGTATACGTTAAAACAAAACCTGCGGAGGCAATGCTGGTGGTAGAAGCGGGATAGGAAGACTCTAGGAAGGCTTGTCTCCGAAGTCTTATCGTCATGCTAGAACCAAGATATGACGTAACTTCTAGATTATGTTAGATATAAAGCATACGATTATACACAAACATATCGAATGAAATGTTACAATGGATGTAAATCCCCTGGCTGAATTGGTGAGCATTAAGTTGCCAAGGTCC
>JAHPZR010011265.1:0-16977 GCA_019787425.1 Platygyra sinensis | reverse complement strand
TTTGAGGGACGAATTAGTCGAAATTATTGCTCTTGCGGCACGTTGGAGAGACTCGCGGTGCATCATTGGTTGCTTCAGGACTATTTAAGGTTTTTCGCGGGAGAGCATAAGTCATTCTACGTCGGTCATTCGGAGTGGTTTGCCCGCTAAATTTTATTTTTTCTGGGATTACGTTTCGACTTGATCAACTTGTGTAAATTGATTGTAGAATGCCCTTTCCTCGGGGTCTTGTGCTGCTGCATTAGATGACGAATACGTTTCCACATATTTTTTGGCCACATCTTAAGGGTGGATTTTTAGTGGTGTTTCGTATCTGGCGGAGCACAGTTTTCTGAATTATTGGAATCTTTAGTTAATTTTGTGAGGTAAACATATGAGTAATTAATAGATATTAGGATACATTGAATCGCACGGCTCATGGTTGACTGACTCATCCTCTATAAACTTTTCACATTGAATGGCTCGTGTGAGTGAAGTCAGAATGTAAACAACGAACTAAGTTAGATGTAAATAGTCCATTGCTTTCCTTAAGCAAACCGTAGTTCAATGAAACTGCATGGAACATGCAAAATCTTGATTTGTATATATATATATATATATATATATATATATATATATATATATATAATCAAAAAGTACGTTGAAATCCTCATCAACTGTAGAGTGCTCAATAGCTAAACTAGAGCAATAATAACTTAAAATGCAAGAGTGAGGTTATGTGGTCATTTATTCGCTACTCTGAGTTTCATGCCCCTTACGAGGCAATCATCAGGCGACTGCCAAAAATAACGAATACATGGTGTATTATAGTGATTTTGAAAAAAACGGTAACGATTCATAATTGGCTGTGGTGTATAGCAACAGTGAAACAATTTACAGTAAACTACTAAAAATAAAATCTTATATGTTGCGTGACGTGCCATGAGGGATTATCACCACTAAGTAAACACATTTTTCAGTAGAAATTTTTTAGCATGCCTACAGCACGACGCGAGTTCATTTCTGCGGTTGAGAGTTGACATTTCTGGCCTGCATAATATGAAAAATTTCTCCCACAAACACAGATTACATCTCTTATTTACATTCGAATAGGACCTAGCCTGTTTCACTTTCCGCTATTTAATGTCATACGCAATTTTCTGATCTTTATGCCTCCATATGTACTTACTAAGTTCGGTAGCGTGTTTGTACCGTTCATTACGGAATGAACATATATGGTTTCTGTATCTTAATTTAAAAGTAGTGTCACAAAGTCCGATGTACGTTTCTTTCGTGGTTGCAGTGGTGACTTCAGCTTGGTAGATGACATTTTCTGCGTTACAATTTCCATCCATAGGGCACGAGCTGGGTTTCCGACAATTACAGTTTTTCTTTTGCTCGTTGGTGCGTGTGGATTTGTTAATTTCAGCTTTATTGTGATTAGATATTATTGTTTTGATGTTACCCATGCAGCTGTAGCTTAATTTTAAAGTGTTGCGGTTAAAAACTTTATTAAGAGGGTTAGATTTAGGGAAATGTTTATCAATGAGTGAAAGAAAGCATTTTCCGACATTTGTTGCCACATTCTTGCTGTACGGTGGGTTGAACCACAGGATATTTCTTTGCCTAGAATTCCGCTGTTGGGGTGTCTGGCTCGGCTGAAAAGAGAGATTATAGTGGTAGCCACTGGCATGAAACTCAGAGTAGCGAATAAATGACCACATAACCTCACTCTTGCATTTTAAGTTATTATTGCTCTAGTTTAGCTATTGAGCACTCTACAGTTGATGAGGATTTCAACGTACTTTTTGATTATATATATATATATATAATCAGATATATATATGTTTCAGATCCAGCTTGTCACTTTCTATTTAAAATAGTCTTTTCTTTGGTGATTTGTTACCGCTTATATACTTCTTCCTTTGATAACGAAGTGTTGTCGTCCGGCTTTAACCAAGCTTTTCTGTTCTTACCTGTCACTGGATCATTAAATTCAATGTTATATTTGTGAAGATGTTGATTGGCGTCAAAGATTCGACCTTCACAGCTGCTTTGAAACGAGACTTATTTACCTTTGACAGTTTTCTTTGATATAGGGATTCGCCCTAGGACGACGTCTCTTTTATAATACATGGAATAAGGCTGACTTTTCAGTTCTCTTTTCATCATTTTCTGATCTGCGTTATTCGAAGCATCCAAAGCTTTCTTGCGCAAAACATCTCGCTCACTTGCTTAATTGTTCAACTCTTCGTCTAGCTCTGCGATTGTCATAGTTCGCTTCGTCAATATTCTCTTCTGCAACTTCAAAGTCTCTTTTCTCACCAAGAAACAGTTTATTTCTAGGTCTGTTAGAAGAGCGACAAAAACAGACTTCGAATGGTATTAGAAAGCCAAGTGACCTGTGTGGCGATTCGTTGTAGATTGTTTGGTACTAGGGTAGGTTGTCCACCTAATTGAGATCACAATTTATCATGTCATGTCAAGATTTTGTTTTCTTTTCGCGTTCTGTGGGAACACCCGTCTGTCAAGTGAGTTTGTGGACTGTATGCTGCACTGTAAATGATACGAAAGATGAGTGCTTCACATATTGCCTTTATTGCACCCTTGAACTCTGTTCCTTGACCACTTTGCAGAATTTCTTGTGGAGAATGTTCATTGTAAATGTCAAGTAAGTGTTCCGCTACTAAGCTAGACTTTTTTTGCAGGTTTACAAATCTACTAAAAATGTCAATAACAGGCATTACACAAGTGTATGTGTCACCATCTATGGTTGCTGGCACACTCGCCATACTCACCAGGTCGACCTCATGCCTCTCTTGTACTCTGCACGCCTTGGTTGATCTGAGGGGAGTATTGTTTTGGAAAAGCGGTCTCAGTTTCGGGGATTGCTTCATGACGTTCAAAATTTTCTCTATGGCGTTTAAATAAATATAAAATAATTTATGTAATGAGATAGATTAATAAGATGATTTTTGACGTTACGGGATAAGCCACTAAAATGATGCGAATTATGCATTTTTGATTTTCTAGGCACCCTCAACTTTTGTTTCTTGGTGAGCACGATTGCTGATTTTCCTGCAACCATACAATTCGATGACCTGTAAATGATGCGTTTTGTTAAGCAGCAAGTGATCGGATCGTGGATTTCTTTCACTTCATACAAGATGGTTTTCCATTTTCGTTAAACTCGTTGCTTTAAGCTTCCTTTAGAATTCTTGGGCCAGTTCTTGTTCCGCTTAGAAAGCTGAAAAACGCATCATAAACGTCATCGTCTCGAGGGATACTTTTTCCCTTGGGCTAAGCAGAAAATGTAAAGAAAGAATGAACATATCAAAAAGTGTTCAAGATAAGGGTTCCTGAAAGGGACACACCTTAGACTTTTTTTGAAGTGGTGAGGTTGACGCATTTTTTCTTCTTCAAAAGTAATCTCCATAGCAGAGGCCCTTTAGGCCGTTACGCGATCTTCTTCCTCACGAATGTGGATGGGAAAGATTGCGTGACGAGCCCAAAAAGGAGTCTGCGTAGGAGGCTATCAGAAAAGCGGAACTCACAGGAATGTTTTTAAATAAAAAACAGAACAAAAATGTATAGCAAAAACTCATTTAATACAACCGCATTTGGTAACTCAAGGAGACCAAACGCTAAGAACATTTTATTTTAGAAAACTTCTTGCAATGGGAGGGGGTGTTGTTCAAAGCCTGGGCGGGGTAGAAAAGGTGGTGCCCGCCGGCTCCCGTAAACCAAGACCCTGTTTTATGAGCTAATACTAATTGGATGCCCCTTTTAAAAGACTGCTCATGCATATCGGTTAAGTGATATGTCCCCGTAAGGGACAAATAAATGTTTGGGAAACCCCAACCTCCTCCCTCTCCCATGCCCCCAGCCAACAACCTTCTGTTTCTGAAACACATTTGTAACCAGGTGGATTCGTGTAAATAAAGAAATATAAAAACGTACCAAAATCCAAAGGGAAATGGTAAAACGTCTACCAAGAAAGGTTTTCTGACTAAAATGCAAATTCTTAAACTTCGTGTGGTACATTTGTGACATCGTCCACCTTGAGCGTATTCTTGCAAATTTATCTATGGTACTTATCTGATTCTTAGCTCTTTTAGCTCTTATGGCCGAAAAGACATAATTGGTATTCATCAGATCTACTCTGATCCAGAAGCACTTAAAAGCAAACAAAATCCCAATTTATGTTAATAAACTTTTAAAAAATAATATACACATTTATAACTAGGGAGTTCATCAACCGCGTGCCAACTTCCTTTCATTGGACTCTCTTAAAAACTTCCAAGGTCGCCGCGGTAATTTTAAACGCTTATTTTATCTAATATTTGCAAGATTGAACTGTAAAGAAAAATGTATTTTAAAATAAAACTTATTAAAATTAAAAATGTTTCTTTATGTCCATCTTTACTCACGATGCAAGTGGCGTACAGAAAAAAATATTTAAGTATACAAGGAGTCATCATCCAGGATTCATGTAAATATTTGCGCTGTGTTTTCTAAACGAACCTTTGAAATACAGTCACGCAGTCTTTCTATCATCTTTTATAGTTGAATCTTCTTCACTTAGCACAGTTAAACAAAATATACATCTATAGACTTTTCATGGAGCCCGCGCCATTCTTGTTTTTTTTATTGCGAAGCCATTTGCAGAAATCATTTCCGGTCTTGGGATCATTTACGGGTCGGGACCATTTGCGACCGGTCCGCGCATATCGCAAATGACAAACAGTGGATTTCACCGACTACTTTTTGAATGAAAATCTCTTAAAGCTAAAATTGACGTCGTTATAACGAATTATATCTTTGCCATGGGAAACTACTAACGCAACTTGTTGAGCAATGATTGGGTATTTGTGTCGGATACCAATACTACAACACGGCAGTAGAGAAACCGTGGTAGTACAACTGTTGGTAAGTCCTGAAAATTGTTACTAACCACCATAACAGTGTACAAATCACACATAATCGGCTAAGTAAAGTTTACGATGGCTCACAGCAGTTTTAAACATTAATTTTTTGATGAATCGATATTACCATTCCTATCTAGTCCTGTATTAAAAGCTTTATCTTTGTTAAAATAGGTAGCTCATTTTCATATTCTGCAATCATCGTCCTTGTTGGAAGGGGAACGTTGATCAAGGTAAGTTAATCCCACAGCAAATTTGAAAAGCACACTTTTCGAGCGTTAGTCCAATATTTGTATCGCCTAGCTAGTTAAAACTTTTCGTGGAAAACCAAGAAGAATACTTCTGTAATTCTCTCATTTCGCCCTTTGACAATAAAGCAGTTCCAACCCGCAAAGCATCAAGACGAAAAAAATATTGTGTGATCAGGTTCATGTTTTATTTAGCTTTATTTACGATAGCAACGTAAGCGTTTTGCCATAAAATAAATAATATAAATTTTGAAATAATACAATAGAGTAAAATATTTATTCACAGAACCGTTCATATTGTGTAAAAATATGCTGTCAAGAAAAAGAATGCAGTTCTTTCTACGGTAAACGTAAATCAATATTTCTCTTATCTTTCTTGATTAAGCAGAGAAAATTCGATCCGTTTAACAATTTAAACATATGATATATTTCCTTCCAGTTTGCTTTTTACTCAGTTAGTGATGTGTCAATTAAATTTCGCACAGCGAAATTTCGTTTTTTCAAGCCGTTATTGAGAACAATAAGAACCGTAAAAGGCTAGTAAAATATGCTTGAAAATAAGTATACAATTGTACTGAAACATAACAAAGCAAATGCTCCACTTAGTGTCAGTCCACTAGACGAAAGTGTTTGGTCCATATCGAGACCTTGTAGTTTGCCTTTTCCTATTTCGTCCATTCCACTTCCAAATTCCTCAACTTTGTCAGAGTCTTTGTCATCAGAGCCTTGCACATATGTGTCGTCACTGTCCATGTCGGCGGTTTCATCTCCGTCACTTTCATCGCCGTCATCACCGCTCTCTTCATTTTCGTCTTCACTGTCTTCTTCGGACTCTTCGCTATCCCCATCGTGACTTTCATCGTCTTTATCTTCGTCGGGCTCCTCATCATTATCTCCATCATCTCCATCATCACCATCATCTCCATCATCTCCATCATCTCCATCATCTCCATCATCTGCATCATCTCCATCATCTCCATCATCTCCATCATCTCCATCATCTCCATCATCTCCATCATCTCCATCATCTGCATCATCTGCATCATCTACATCATCTGCATCATCTCCATCATCTGCATCATCTGCATCATCTACATCATCTGCATCATCTCCATTATCTCCATCATCTCCAACATCTTCCGAGTCTTCTCCACTCTCACTGTCACCTCCATCACCACTATCATCATTAGGCTCATCGTCATTTCCATCACCACCATCTTCTTCATCCTCGCCACTCTCACCATCATCTCTCTCACCGCTGCCATCACCAGCCTCATCGTCATCTCCATCACCACTGTCAGCATCAGGCTCATCTTCATCTACATCACCGCTGTCATTGTCAGGCCCATCGTCTACACCATCACCGCTGTCATCATCAGGCTCTTTGTCATCTCCGTTACCGCTGTCATCACCAGGCTCTTCGTCATCTCCATCACCGCTGTCATCACCAGGCTCTTCGTCATCTCCATCACCGCTGTCATCATCAGGCGCATCGTTATTTTCATCACCGGCATCATCTCCAGACTCCTCACTATCTTCGTCTTCGTCTCCATCACCACTGTCATCTCCAGGCTCATCGCTATTTTTATCATCTTCATCATCTCTAGAGTCCCTCATCACCATCACCACTGTCTTCGTCAGGCTCGTCGTTATTTTCATCGTCGTCACCATTATCATCGTCATTTTTATCACCACTGTCATCTCCAGACTGGTCACCACTTTCATCTCCATCTCCATCACCGTCTGTCACCATTTGGTTGGCCGTAATTTTAATAGATTCAAATACGAGTCTGACTTGATTGTTAAATCCAAGTTGTATATTTGTTCTCACTATAACACTGTAAGTAAATCCGTGTTGCGAAATAATTAAATGTCAAAGATGAAAACGGATTCAAACAATTTTACTACTCAACTCACTTTTGACACCAGTAACGTTTTGTTTGTTACGCTATCTTGGCGAAAGCGCCGGGGCGAGATGAACGTTGTGAATGGTGGTGAAGACGGAGTACCGAAGGGAAAGTGTAAAAGGTGAAAGTGGAGACGACATTAATGGTGAATATTCAACAGACTAGTGGGCCATCTTGTCGTCCGATGAGTAAAAGCGTGCCGGATGTCCACGATTACAAAACGAAAGATCCAATAGGGTCTGGCAAAAAATGTTTGTCGGATAGCCATTTCTTTCAACGCAGTAAGTCCTTTAGTGCCAGATTTAAAGAAGATTACTTAAATTTGCCACTGACTCTCCGATGTGAGGTTGACCATCCGAAAGATACTTTATAATATCTCCCTGCCTGATAGCACATTTTGCACGACTATTAAAAGTATTTTAACTAACCACACAAAACATTTTCATCGTATTGCGAGTAACAAAACTTCTAACATAACTATTTTTCCAGAGATCATTTAAAATAGCTTAAGACTATTTCTAATTCGCTTAATTTAATGACATACTCGTCACGTTTTGGGGGGGGGGGGGGGGGGGGGGGTGACCCCAAATGTGGTGTTTTGATTCTGTGCGGATTTGCCAAAGCGCAAAACTAGTGTAAGAATCTTCGGAAATACAACAAAATAGTTGTTCCTCGCATCAATTCTTTTACTAGTGGATTTCCATCGTTTGCGCACTATAACCTATCAATATTTATCTGATGCAGGTAACAATTTTAATTGAGGACAGGGGGCGAAACCAGGTGAAGACTCCGAGGATAAATGGTGATGAGAGATGAAGAGGAAGGCGGGCGCGAAGTCATGCGGATGACAGTAGCGCATGAAAATGGCGATGGAGAGTGGCGAGCATCTGGAGATGATGACGGATTAACGAGAATAGTGATGAGCCCTGGTGGGTGACAGCCGGTGATGGAGATGGAGATGAAAGTGGTGACCAGTCTGGAGATGACAGTGGTGATAAAAATGACGATGATAATGGTGACGACGATGAAAATAACGACGAGCCTGACGAAGACAGTGGTGATGGTGATGAGGGACTCTAGAGATGATGAAGATGATAAAAATAGCGATGAGCCTGGAGATGACAGTGGTGATGGAGACGAAGACGAAGATAGTGAGGAGTCTGGAGATGATGCCGGTGATGAAAATAACGATGCGCCTGATGATGACAGCGGTGATGGAGATGACGAAGAGCCTGGTGATGACAGCGGTGATGGAGATGACGAAGAGCCTGGTGATGACAGCGGTAACGGAGATGACAAAGAGCCTGATGATGACAGCGGTGATGGTGTAGACGATGGGCCTGACAATGACAGCGGTGATGTAGATGAAGATGAGCCTGATGCTGACAGTGGTGATGGAGATGACGATGAGGCTGGTGATGGCAGCGGTGAGAGAGATGATGGTGAGAGTGGCGAGGATGAAGAAGATGGTGGTGATGGAAATGACGATGAGCCTAATGATGATAGTGGTGATGGAGGTGACAGTGAGAGTGGAGAAGACTCGGAAGATGTTGGAGATGATGGAGATAATGGAGATGATGCAGATGATGTAGATGATGCAGATGATGCAGATGATGGAGATGATGCAGATGATGTAGATGATGCAGATGATGCAGATGATGGAGATGATGGAGATGATGGAGATGATGGAGATGATGGAGATGATGGAGATGATGGAGATGATGCAGATGATGGAGATGATGGAGATGATGGAGATGATGGAGATGATGGTGATGATGGAGATGATGGAGATAATGATGAGGAGCCCGACGAAGATAAAGACGATGAAAGTCACGATGGGGATAGCGAAGAGTCCGAAGAAGACAGTGAAGACGAAAATGAAGAGAGCGGTGATGACGGCGATGAAAGTGACGGAGATGAAACCGCCGACATGGACAGTGGACGACACATATGTGCAAGGCTCTGATGACAAAGACTCTGACAAAGTTGAGGAATTTGGAAGTGGAATGGACGAAATAGGAAAAGGCAAACTACAAGGTCTCGATATGGACCAAACACTTTCGTCTAGTGGACTGACACTAAGTGGAGCATTTGCTTTGTTATGTTTCAGTACAATTGTATACTTATTTTCAAGCATATTTTACTAGCCTTTTACGGTTCTTATTGTTCTCAATAACGGCTTGAAAAAACGAAATTTCGCTGTGCGAAATTTAATTGACACATCACTAACTGAGTAAAAAGCAAACTGGAAGGAAATATATCATATGTTTAAATTGTTAAACGGATCGAATTTTCTCTGCTTAATCAAGAAAGATAAGAGAAATATTGATTTACGTTTACCGTAGAAAGAACTGCATTCTTTTTCTTGACAGCATATTTTTACACAATATGAACGGTTCTGTGAATAAATATTTTACTCTATTGTATTATTTCAAAATTTATATTATTTATTTTATGGCAAAACGCTTACGTTGCTATCGTAAATAAAGCTAAATAAAACATGAACCTGATCACACAATATTTTTTTCGTCTTGATGCTTTGCGGGTTGGAACTGCTTTATTGTCAAAGGGCGAAATGAGAGAATTACAGAAGTATTCTTCTTGGTTTTCCACGAAAAGTTTTAACTAGCTAGGCGATACAAATATTGGACTAACGCTCGAAAAGTGTGCTTTTCAAATTTGCTGTGGGATTAACTTACCTTGATCAACGTTCCCCTTCCAACAAGGACGATGATTGCAGAATATGAAAATGAGCTACCTATTTTAACAAAGATAAAGCTTTTAATACAGGACTAGATAGGAATGGTAATATCGATTCATCAAAAAATTAATGTTTAAAACTGCTGTGAGCCATCGTAAACTTTACTTAGCCGATTATGTGTGATTTGTACACTGTTATGGTGGTTAGTAACAATTTTCAGGACTTACCAACAGTTGTACTACCACGGTTTCTCTACTGCCGTGTTGTAGTATTGGTATCCGACACAAATACCCAATCATTGCTCAACAAGTTGCGTTAGTAGTTTCCCATGGCAAAGATATAATTCGTTATAACGACGTCAATTTTAGCTTTAAGAGATTTTCATTCAAAAAGTAGTCGGTGAAATCCACTGTTTGTCATTTGCGATATGCGCGGACCGGTCGCAAATGGTCCCGACCCGTAAATGATCCCAAGACCGGAAATGATTTCTGCAAATGGCTTCGCAATAAAAAAAACAAGAATGGCGCGGGCTCCATGAAAAGTCTATAGATGTATATTTTGTTTAACTGTGCTAAGTGAAGAAGATTCAACTATAAAAGATGATAGAAAGACTGCGTGACTGTATTTCAAAGGTTCGTTTAGAAAACACAGCGCAAATATTTACATGAATCCTGGATGATGACTCCTTGTATACTTAAATATTTTTTTCTGTACGCCACTTGCATCGTGAGTAAAGATGGACATAAAGAAACATTTTTAATTTTAATAAGTTTTATTTTAAAATACATTTTTCTTTACAGTTCAATCTTGCAAATATTAGATAAAATAAGCGTTTAAAATTACCGCGGCGACCTTGGAAGTTTTTAAGAGAGTCCAATGAAAGGAAGTTGGCACGCGGTTGATGAACTCCCTAGTTATAAATGTGTATATTATTTTTTAAAAGTTTATTAACATAAATTGGGATTTTGTTTGCTTTTAAGTGCTTCTGGATCAGAGTAGATCTGATGAATACCAATTATGTCTTTTCGGCCATAAGAGCTAAAAGAGCTAAGAATCAGATAAGTACCATAGATAAATTTGCAAGAATACGCTCAAGGTGGACGATGTCACAAATGTACCACACGAAGTTTAAGAATTTGCATTTTAGTCAGAAAACCTTTCTTGGTAGACGTTTTACCATTTCCCTTTGGATTTTGGTACGTTTTTATATTTCTTTATTTACACGAATCCACCTGGTTACAAATGTGTTTCAGAAACAGAAGGTTGTTGGCTGGGGGCATGGGAGAGGGAGGAGGTTGGGGTTTCCCAAACATTTATTTGTCCCTTACGGGGACATATCACTTAACCGATATGCATGAGCAGTCTTTTAAAAGGGGCATCCAATTAGTATTAGCTCATAAAACAGGGTCTTGGTTTACGGGAGCCGGCGGGCACCACCTTTTCTACCCCGCCCAGGCTTTGAACAACACCCCCTCCCATTGCAAGAAGTTTTCTAAAATAAAATGTTCTTAGCGTTTGGTCTCCTTGAGTTACCAAATGCGGTTGTATTAAATGAGTTTTTGCTATACATTTTTGTTCTGTTTTTTATTTAAAAACATTCCTGTGAGTTCCGCTTTTCTGATAGCCTCCTACGCAGACTCCTTTTTGGGCTCGTCACGCAATCTTTCCCATCCACATTCGTGAGGAAGAAGATCGCGTAACGGCCTAAAGGGCCTCTGCTATGGAGATTACTTTTGAAGAAGAAAAAATGCGTCAACCTCACCACTTCAAAAAAAGTCTAAGGTGTGTCCCTTTCAGGAACCCTTATCTTGAACACTTTTTGATATGTTCATTCTTTCTTTACATTTTCTGCTTAGCCCAAGGGAAAAAGTATCCCTCGAGACGATGACGTTTATGATGCGTTTTTCAGCTTTCTAAGCGGAACAAGAACTGGCCCAAGAATTCTAAAGGAAGCTTAAAGCAACGAGTTTAACGAAAATGGAAAACCATCTTGTATGAAGTGAAAGAAATCCACGATCCGATCACTTGCTGCTTAACAAAACGCATCATTTACAGGTCATCGAATTGTATGGTTGCAGGAAAATCAGCAATCGTGCTCACCAAGAAACAAAAGTTGAGGGTGCCTAGAAAATCAAAAATGCATAATTCGCATCATTTTAGTGGCTTATCCCGTAACGTCAAAAATCATCTTATTAATCTATCTCATTACATAAATTATTTTATATTTATTTAAACGCCATAGAGAAAATTTTGAACGTCATGAAGCAATCCCCGAAACTGAGACCGCTTTTCCAAAACAATACTCCCCTCAGATCAACCAAGGCGTGCAGAGTACAAGAGAGGCATGAGGTCGACCTGGTGAGTATGGCGAGTGTGCCAGCAACCATAGATGGTGACACATACACTTGTGTAATGCCTGTTATTGACATTTTTAGTAGATTTGTAAACCTGCAAAAAAAGTCTAGCTTAGTAGCGGAACACTTACTTGACATTTACAATGAACATTCTCCACAAGAAATTCTGCAAAGTGGTCAAGGAACAGAGTTCAAGGGTGCAATAAAGGCAATATGTGAAGCACTCATCTTTCGTATCATTTACAGTGCAGCATACAGTCCACAAACTCACTTGACAGACGGGTGTTCCCACAGAACGCGAAAAGAAAACAAAATCTTGACATGACATGATAAATTGTGATCTCAATTAGGTGGACAACCTACCCTAGTACCAAACAATCTACAACGAATCGCCACACAGGTCACTTGGCTTTCTAATACCATTCGAAGTCTGTTTTTGTCGCTCTTCTAACAGACCTAGAAATAAACTGTTTCTTGGTGAGAAAAGAGACTTTGAAGTTGCAGAAGAGAATATTGACGAAGCGAACTATGACAATCGCAGAGCTAGACGAAGAGTTGAACAATTAAGCAAGTGAGCGAGATGTTTTGCGCAAGAAAGCTTTGGATGCTTCGAATAACGCAGATCAGAAAATGATGAAAAGAGAACTGAAAAGTCAGCCTTATTCCATGTATTATAAAAGAGACGTCGTCCTAGGGCGAATCCCTATATCAAAGAAAACTGTCAAAGGTAAATAAGTCTCGTTTCAAAGCAGCTGTGAAGGTCGAATCTTTGACGCCAATCAACATCTTCACAAATATAACATTGAATTTAATGATCCAGTGACAGGTAAGAACAGAAAAGCTTGGTTAAAGCCGGACGACAACACTTCGTTATCAAAGGAAGAAGTATATAAGCGGTAACAAATCACCAAAGAAAAGACTATTTTAAATAGAAAGTGACAAGCTGGATCTGAAACATATATATATCTGATTATATATATATATATATAATCAAAAAGTACGTTGAAATCCTCATCAACTGTAGAGTGCTCAATAGCTAAACTAGAGCAATAATAACTTAAAATGCAAGAGTGAGGTTATGTGGTCATTTATTCGCTACTCTGAGTTTCATGCCAGTGGCTACCACTATAATCTCTCTTTTCAGCCGAGCCAGACACCCCAACAGCGGAATTCTAGGCAAAGAAATATCCTGTGGTTCAACCCACCGTACAGCAAGAATGTGGCAACAAATGTCGGAAAATGCTTTCTTTCACTCATTGATAAACATTTCCCTAAATCTAACCCTCTTAATAAAGTTTTTAACCGCAACACTTTAAAATTAAGCTACAGCTGCATGGGTAACATCAAAACAATAATATCTAATCACAATAAAGCTGAAATTAACAAATCCACACGCACCAACGAGCAAAAGAAAAACTGTAATTGTCGGAAACCCAGCTCGTGCCCTATGGATGGAAATTGTAACGCAGAAAATGTCATCTACCAAGCTGAAGTCACCACTGCAACCACGAAAGAAACGTACATCGGACTTTGTGACACTACTTTTAAATTAAGATACAGAAACCATATATGTTCATTCCGTAATGAACGGTACAAACACGCTACCGAACTTAGTAAGTACATATGGAGGCATAAAGATCAGAAAATTGCGTATGACATTAAATAGCGGAAAGTGAAACAGGCTAGGTCCTATTCGAATGTAAATAAGAGATGTAATCTGTGTTTGTGGGAGAAATTTTTCATATTATGCAGGCCAGAAATGTCAACTCTCAACCGCAGAAATGAACTCGCGTCGTGCTGTAGGCATGCTAAAAAATTTCTACTGAAAAATGTGTTTACTTAGTGGTGATAATCCCTCATGGCACGTCACGCAACATATAAGATTTTATTTTTAGTAGTTTACTGTAAATTGTTTCACTGTTGCTATACACCACAGCCAATTATGAATCGTTACCGTTTTTTTCAAAATCACTATAATACACCATGTATTCGTTATTTTTGGCAGTCGCCTGATGATTGCCTCGTAAGGGGCATGAAACTCAGAGTAGCGAATAAATGACCACATAACCTCACTCTTGCATTTTAAGTTATTATTGCTCTAGTTTAGCTATTGAGCACTCTACAGTTGATGAGGATTTCAACGTACTTTTTGATTATATATATATATATATATATATATATATATATATATATATATATACAAATCAAGATTTTGCATGTTCCATGCAGTTTCATTGAACTACGGTTTGCTTAAGGAAAGCAATGGACTATTTACATCTAACTTAGTTCGTTGTTTACATTCTGACTTCACTCACACGAGCCATTCAATGTGAAAAGTTTATAGAGGATGAGTCAGTCAACCATGAGCCGTGCGATTCAATGTATCCTAATATCTATTAATTACTCATATGTTTACCTCACAAAATTAACTAAAGATTCCAATAATTCAGAAAACTGTGCTCCGCCAGATACGAAACACCACTAAAAATCCACCCTTAAGATGTGGCCAAAAAATATGTGGAAACGTATTCGTCATCTAATGCAGCAGCACAAGACCCCGAGGAAAGGGCATTCTACAATCAATTTACACAAGTTGATCAAGTCGAAACGTAATCCCAGAAAAAATAAAATTTAGCGGGCAACCACTCCGAATGACCGACGTAGAATGACTTATGCTCTCCCGCGAAAAACCTTAAATAGTCCTGAAGCAACCAATGATGCACCGCGAGTCTCTCCAACGTGCCGCAAGAGCAATAATTTCGACTAATTCGTCCCTCAAACGTCATAATTATATATTCTGATAATCAATTTCATCCTAAAACTGACATTATTCACTGCTTTACACCTACAATTCACATTTATCATCTAAGGTATACCTGTAACATGTCAAAGTTGTTTAACGTCCATGGATACAAGGCAACACGAATCTAAGTGCGACTGTATGTGATCCAATATATCAAATTCCCATTGAGTGCAATTTTCCGCATGACTGTTTAAACTCTTCTTCTTGTAAGAAAACTAACGTTCAGCAGCTAATCCAGTCGTTTTTGTTATGCGCTGCATGCGATAAGTTGAACTAGTGCTGAAATAATGTCACGTGCATGTGGTCGCGGTTATCTCGACTGCTTATTCTATATTGAATTCAATAAAATGTTTGAATGAATAACGGTTTCTATGAAAACAAAGATGATTCGTAGACAAAAAAATAAAAACAATATTCACGAGGGAAATTATCGGATTTAACGTAAAGCTCTTTGAGGAGCATAGAATTACATTGGAAATTGCAAGACAATTTCAGTTGTAGTCACTCAGTGAAATTCTAATAAAACATGGAATGAGGTTCATTTGGTCAACCCCACTTTAACGTACCCTGGGCTAATACTGTTTCTAAAATCAAAGCTATCTATCTCTACACGTAATATAACTTTCAACCGATACTTAACTGTTGAACTGAAAGCTTATTCCTGATCTACCTGATAAGCAGTTAAATTAAAATGTGGTAAACGAATACATCATTGGGAAAATGTGACTTGCAGAGACAGAATCAAAAAACAAAAGAGAAATGGCACCGAGTATTTAGCTTTTTCTTTGTATTGTGACTTTTTTGAGGCCCCTATAGGGTGACCGACCTTTCCCAAGAAATGATGGTAAGGCATGAGAGTGTTTCGAAATAATTTTTCCTTTTCTGCTGTTTTGGATTCCATTTCTTGTGGAATTAAGAGATGCGTAGTCTCTCTTATTCAGTATTGAAAGATTTATACAATTTTTTTTCTTGCGCAGTTCGCCGTGGAATGCTACTAATTTATTATCTCATGAATTCCTAAGGAGAACAAACTTTTCTAAGATTTTTTACACAGTTGTATTTGAGGAGCGCTAACTAATTTGGAGCAATGTTCGCTCACACTCACTCAAAATCCGACCCTGTTGTTGCAGTTTTCTTCGTAGATAGAGGTAAAATGAGGAAAACGGAATACCCTTTCAAAATTTCAACTATACAGTTGAAGTTATACCTGTTAAATGCAACCTTAAATTAACCCCAATAAAGGGTTGCTCTATTACAGCGTTACCAACTAACTCTGATGTTATGTGACTAGCGTTCCGTAGTCTGTCCAAAAAAGGTAGTGCATGTCCTACGACGCCAACAGAGAATGATTAGTAATTTCTAGATTTTATTGAGCATAACAATAGGCTTTAAGTTTAAGATAACAGACTCAATTCCAAGCCAGAAAGCAAAAAGTACTTTACAACATTTCACACCAGTTGTTCAAAATCTACACTATTTGCCACGAGAGATGTAGTTTATAAGCTCAACCAATCTTAAAATTGCGCATCTCAAACTATTTCACGTTTCTAAATCTTTAAGCGATAGGCTAAACACTGTGCCACATGCTGAGAGAAAGATAAAGTATAAGTTTTTGCCGTTTTCTCCAGACATTTAGAAAACTGCGCTAAGAAAATATGCGCGCTGATTGCATAAAATCGTGTTTCTATAATAATGTGTTTTCTTAAAGAAATGGAAAACATGTTCTCCGTGTTTCTATCGAGTTTTGGTATAAACCTACTAGTGTTCTATCACGAATGCCTTTCTCTGATTGGCTACGCTCCCCACTATCTTTTCTGTGATAAATAGTGAGCTGGGTTGCAGTGTGCCCTTTTTAACAAACTGGAATGACGGCCGCTTTTTGTTGTTTTTTCATAGAGGTACTATCGAAGGTTTGGAGCTCGAAAAAGTTGTGGAAACAGATTTCTAGTTCTCCGAAACTTTCAATCGTGTTTCTATGATTTGGCATCTTTATGAAGACTGAAAGTGAAGAATGATCATCGCAGTAAATTTCCAATTTAGGCAATGTAAGCAATTGCTTA
>JAHPZR010011264.1:82500-102612 GCA_019787425.1 Platygyra sinensis | reverse complement strand
CAATCACGTGACGAAAGAAGAATCAAAAAGTGTAGAAGTAGGAAGAAAGAGAAAGAAGATAAGAAAGAGAGAGAAGAGACCAAGGATGAGAAAAAGATGAGAAAAGGAGAGCGAACAAAAAGAACTCAGCACAGAGAGAACCGCACACAGAGAAAGGCCACAAGAAAGCAAAGAAGAACAAGAACGAAGACAGCACACTAGCAGAGTAGAAAGAAAGCCCGAAAAAGAAAAAAGAGGAAAGAGAGTGTGACAGAGAAGAAATAATTACAGAGAAAGAAGGAGAGTAAAAGAAGACAAGAAAAAAACGCAAGAGCAGAGAAGCAGAAAACACCTGGAACTAGGGATAAGAACAACGTCAGGGGAAACACCACCTAGGAACAATATCATATAAACATCTTTCTTAATTTGGTCGTGAAAAAAACTCGAACACCACTGAAAATCGAGCAAGCGGGTGGTACGAGAATGCGTTCGTCGAACCCCTCACACAGCAGTCGATGTTTTCCCACGTCAGCGTCATTAATTACATACTAGGTACTGTGGTTTTTTGTGCACGCTTTTCAGCTAATATCCATTTTTTTCCTATCCGATAAATTTTTTAATTCTTTTTTTAGGTTTAAAGAGGATAACACTACGGGCTACTAATATTAATCGCAATAAAAGAATATAGGCAACCCCTGCTCGTTTACAATAGAAAAAAATGAGCTTTACTTGCGCTTCGTCAAGCCTTGCTTTGTGGGAAATGTCTCTATGTTTTGCAATTTAGTGTTTGCACTGCGCTCATATTCTGGCGCGGTCGCTTAATGGACGCAAAAAATCTCTCCCCTGCTGCGCAGTACCACGGTCCGAGTGATGCGCAACATGAATACCTGAACGGAATTACCTTCACAGGTCATTCCCCGAGTAGTGCATTGCGCATTCCCTATGACCTTGCGACATAGTTTTACGGCTGTTTTGCTCAAACAATTAGGCGCGCAAAAGCGTCGCTGATATATAGAAACACCAAACGGCCGCGAGTCTTTTCTCTGAACGACAGCATGGGACCGTCGACCTGTTAACCGAGGTCCAGGGTTAAAAATCGGTCCATTTTCTCGAAAAACGGACTACGGTGACCTATATTTTTTTTGTTCGTTTTGAACTGAGTAAGTACAATCTTCTCAATATGTAAAATAAATACTGGGCACAAATTCCTCAGTTTTGATGGAACAAAAACAACAATCGTCGAGCAAAACTGGAATTTTGCAAGGCACTCGTGTTGTTTTATAAGGATTTATATGGTCAATTATAACGAGGGTGCTTTTGGTGATCCCTTCTAAACGGAAACATGGCAGACCCACTAATTTTCTAAATATTGTCTTCACAAATTCTACAGACTTCACAAAAGTTCCTAAATACAAATATAAACACAATCAATTGGAAACGTTTGAGAAGGAAAACGAAAAGAAACAAAAAATAGAACGTAAAGTTCCGGTATCCGATTTCAGTCGGGCAATTGACTAAAGCTAGTAAGACTAACGAAAGTTAGACAAACAGATGTTCAAAAATAGGTTCGAACCGGCATTTTCCCTTCTTTCCTTTTATTATTAGCAAAACCACAAAGTAATGTGAGGGGTAATGTTATGTACCGTAAACTGTGTTCATTGTACTCCGTTAGCCGAAGACATTGTTATGATGTATTATGTTACTATTGTGTAAGTAAGTATGTTAATATATGCTCGGAGTGTGGGATAAACAAAAAAACAAGTATTCATGCCAGCCAAAAAAAAAATAAAAACAAAAATAAAACAAAAAAAAAAAAAATAAATAGGTAAACTTATCAGTCTCAAAAAGACCAATTAAATCGTTTACAGACGTGATTGACAACCAGTTTTGTGGTGGTCTTCTTTTTTTTTTTACTTTGTCACGTCAGAATTGGCCATGGACCCTGCTAACGCGATATTTTGTGTTTCGTGGATCTTTATGGATACACAGTCCACAACAGATTGTGACCACTGCGGACAAGCAACAAAAAACTGTCCCCGCATTGTATGTTAGACTATCCACTTAAAGACATAGAGTATATTAAATATCAGAAGCGAAAACTGTTCTGGAGCCAAGTTTCTTAAATTTTCTTTCGTTTTGGTGGTATATACATACATAATAAGTTCTTCGTCCGACGAAAGCCGGGGCTTTTCGGGAATAATTTAATAAATGAGATAAGTAACTAATTATTAATATGCTTGTGCGCCACCGGATAGGTCTTTTTACATAATCTGAAAATGAATACGTGTCTAAGCACCCTTGGTAATATAGTCCTGTTTTTTACTTTTAGGAGTTTGTATATAAAAGTATGTTGTATGTTTCGGTTGTACGCGTTTAGAGGGTTATTAAGCCGAAAACGACCACAGTTTTTTGAGCTGTCTGCACACCCAAAAAAAAGCCATCACACATGCAACGAGGTTCTTCTATTTCAATCAGGATTGAGCTGAAAGTTAAAGACTTGAAGGGAAAAAAAGAACTGAAACAAGTATAAACTAAATCCGGTTTTTTTGATGAGACAGGATTGTGGTTTGAACGGTCTAGTTTTGAGCTAGGACTGTGTGCTAACGACCCTAGAGTAGTTTCTGGAGAAAGCTACTCATAGGATTATGGGCCGATTTGGGCGGGAAGTTAAACTCCTAGTCAAGGATTAGCAGAAAAATTCCAGTGCTGAACTAAGCTCGGGTAATAGGCTGAAGGGTTCCTAGCGGTACCAAGCGGCAACTTCTCCCACCCAGAAATTCCTAGAGTAAAACCCCTCCGGAAAAAAAATTACGCGATGCCCGGAAGTGTGGCTGTTGTTGAAATAGGGATGCAAACCCACCCAGAATGTACGAGAAGAAACAAAAACGTTTGCAGTTCTTCACAATCTAATGACAAACTGGCTACAATCCACCAAAAATACTGAAGTTATACTGACCCCACCTAGATTGCCGACTCCCAATGACTTTCTTAACTCAAACAGTCTCAGTCTAGTGTAAAGCTTAAAAGTATATTACAAAAGTTTTTCTTTTCATGGCCCGTCCCCCGTTCAGCGATCAGCAACAGACGGACATTTTGTGTTTCAAAATAGGACCGTATTGGGATCGAGGTGTTACAGAACTCCTCGGACTCCTTACTCAGAGACGCGTTCTCTCGATATGACTCGAAGACGTTCCATCAAGGAACAACATGAGGCATGGCATGAGCGGCCTATTTACATGCGACGGGATGGCGTGGCCCCGGCATATCTACTTAAACGGGGCTACCTCGGTGCTTAAAAACAAAACTGAGCTAGCCTGGGCGATCGGGCCAAACCTTCTCACAGCATTTCATTTATGAGGGGAAAACGCATTGAAGCGGGTTATATGTAGAACAGGGTAGCCCGCTACCCGGGGCAACACGTATACTGGCTTGGGGCACCCGACTGGGCGGGGCTATGGGGGATGCTTTATTCTACCATCGGTAAACGGTGTTTTACTTCGTGTCGGACCCCCGTATTATATCACCCGTTAATAACCGAGGTACCGTTAGCATCCAGAGCATAATGCCGCGGGGGGGGATATACAACGAACAAATAAAAAAGCCACCATAGCGCGGACGCTCAGAGGGATAGTTTTCCCTGTAACTTAGTTTACCAATTTTCTGTTAGCCACCACAATCATACAACATCCCAGGTACGTTATCCTGTCGACCATTCAGTACAAACAGGAGGAAATGACATAGTCAACATCGGTAGAACTCGTAAGAGATGTCAATGTACATAGATGTCATCCGGAAGAGTACATTCAGGAAGCCCCCCACCGCGCGCGAGAGAGAACAGCGGCCCCTTTCTACTCTCCTTGAACTGCTACCCCACGGGCCCAGTGGAATAGCTGGATACTAAGATGCGGGAACCCTGTCTTGAAAACAAAAAGCGGTTTCTGCAATTATTGGTCCAGTCATATTTTGGTGGCTTCGTGCTTAGTGGACCACGGCTCATAATAAAAAGGGAACCCACAGCCGCCCGCTCACTGTCCGGTTTTTTTAAATGAATTGATAACATCCAAGCTGGCCTTCTAGCCGGTATCCGGGGTTGAGCTGCGTGTAGGCCCACCCCTCCCTCCCGATTGTAAAAAGGCACTCCTGGGACCTTGTCTCCTTCGATTACAGCGATGAATTGCAGCGTTTTAACACTACAAGCCAGCATTCGATTGATATTCAGCCAGCATAGCGTCAATCTCAATGGGATAACAACATGGACGTTAAAAACAAGTTAGGAAACACCCGCTACTCATGAGGAAATAATTCATAAAAATGTAGACGACACCCCTTTCTTTTTTTTTGAAACCTGGTTTTTGGTTAAAGGAAAAATTTCGTGTGATTTTAAGAGGATGGAAAGCCTCATCCCATACTGGTTTACTGGTTCAGATTTTATTCTTGTTGGTTTTCACACTTTTTCATACCCCCAGTCATACTAACCACGTACTTTGCTGTAAATTTTGTAAATTCTTTCAACTTAAACATTTTCCTCTAGCGGATATAGCCACCTGAATCGTGTGAACCTGCTCGCTAGGGGTTAACTTACACCGACTCAAGGTGTTCCTTTCTTGTGTGCTGTATAACGTTATTAAATTTTAGCTATATTTTAATACTTATTTGCAATCTTTCTATCGCACCGCCATTTTGGAGCACAAGGGTCTATTGTCAGTATACCCTAGGGGTGGAAAAATCAGTTTCCATTCCACCTTTCATGGCTTCGCCACTTATTTTTTCGCTTCCCGCCCTGGTCAAGTATATAAAAAAGCTGTCTGTCGGTCTGTCAATTGCTACCTTAGGACTAGTTACTAGCATACAGCTCTTATGAAGGCCAAACGCCCATGTTGCTATTTTTTAACAAATTATCAAAATCGCGCAATCTCCCCGGGACGTCTAAATAATTTAAAATTTTGTAGCTACTGAATTTTTTTTCAGTACGGCGTGTAAGCACCCACAAACATGCAGGAGAGATTTAATGGTAACTTATTAACCCGCCTGTAGTAACTTTAATCAAAAGAAAAGCTTAATTTAGGGGAGAATCCTATTTAATTCTGGACCGGACCTAGATTAAAACATGAACTCAAGGTTTAGACTGTAACTGACAACTCTCGAGTATGTGGAGACTACTGGCCCTTTATTAAATAAACGCTAACTCAGAGTTCTACTGAAAAGACCAACACAAATAGGGCAAGGAGCTGCAGACCACTTAAGCATCTACAAAAACTGATCGAGCGTCGATAAATGAACTACCTTCTATCGATCAGGTGGTCCGGCAGAGCGGGAACTCGTCGACCTCTGCTGCTTCAGATCTCGCTTGCCTTTAATTGCTACTTGTTGAGCATGTTAACTAAGTCTTAAAAATGGTCAGACGTCGCCTATCTCCACCTACTACGGCCACCTGAGCACTGGAAAAAAACATTGTTCAGACACTTGCACGTATAAATTCGATATTTTCTGCGTCCCTTGGAAAAACAAATTACTCCGGCTTGACGAGACATTCTATCGGAAAAGTCCGCTTTTCGACTTGCAGGACCAGTGTTCGTGAAACGTCTAGGCTAGCCTAGCTAGAAAAATACAGACTGAGTTTTAGTGCAGAGTGCACTCATTGCGGATGGTTTGGGGCGCTTGACGCCGTGCAAAGCACTATGTGCAATAGGATATAAAGGAACTATGGCAATCAAGGGTGTAAAACTGTAATGTTGGTGTTTAATTACAATTAATTTGAAATTATTAATTAGCCTTCCGTTGTGAGCGGGTGGGGTAGGTACCCCATTGGTGCAACACGTACAAAGTACCAATACTTACAAATAAGTCTTCTTCGCTAACCATTCTTCAGAAAAAAAATAAAATTGTATTCGGTCACTCCACAAATATTCTAACTTGTTATTCCTTGAAACACACGACGATTCCTCCACGCAATCGCGCCCCCAGTTATTGCAAGCCACAGCCCATGAGCGCAGTACTATGACTATAGCACCCGTAGTGCTAAGACAATCAACTCGTGACCGGGATACACCACCACTCTTCTGTCTGAACATCGGGTGTCCACCAAATAGCCAGTCCATATTTCTGTAAGGTCCACATAATCAAGTTCCCCCTATTCATAGTCGCCAAAGAACCCGCTTTTGACGGCATCCAGCGGATATTTTGCATCCATTTTTTTGGAAATCCATCTCCTTAGATCTCATAGCTTCACGTGTAAAACAAAATGCCTACAGTCGTGCTCCCAGTATTTCCAAAACTTTCCTGCGTCTTCCGATCTTGCCCTCGCTTTCTCTAAAACAAGCGGGAAACGAATGGGAGCTTCTTCCGTCGCTTGTTATGTATTTTTCACCATGTCATTTACAACGACACCAACAAACCTTCCCCATGTATACTCACCCACACGGGCTACTCAAATATAATACTTAGCCTAACCACACCACTGTGGCACTCATGACACGGGATCCCGAAAGGAATATAATAGCAAGAAAATAAATGCTTATGGTCAGTACTTTGAGGTCGGGACGCCATTCACCTGATTCGTATAGACGAATAATACTTGGTCCAAGTTGAACTCACACGCTGTCTCGCGTCTTACTGTACTAAAATCGCCTATCGTTGCTCGTATTTTGAAACCTGGTGTACAATGTTTAACACCATCTGAGTGCGACCATACCTAATAAGATTCGTGCTTCTTACCGAGACACGCAACTTGACGTAGGGGACAAGGAAAGGATAAAGGAGGGGAAGGGAGGTGCAGGCAGAGAGTGGAAAGCAGACGGCAAAAGGAAGGACAGAGACTAAGAGGGGGGGGAAAAGAAAGAGCGGGCGAAGAGAGGAGCAGGGGGGGAAGAGCAAGGACGAAAATGACCGGAAGAAATAGTGGGTAAGAAAGGAGCAGGTTAGAACAGAGGGGACAGAGGCGAAGAGGAAAACAAACAATGAAGGGCACGAGGGAACAAGGGGCGGAAGAAAGCCGGAAAAGGTAACAAGTAGAGAACGCGGGGACGGAACGAGGAGAAGAGTGAAAAAGGGGGAAAGGGGGATAAGGGTGTGAAAAAAAGTGGGAGAAAAAAAAAAAAAGGTAGGAGAGATGAGGGGACAAAAAAGGGGGCTGAGAGGGAAAAATAAGACAAAAGGGGAGGAGAAAGGGTGGACGAGGGAATAAGGAATGAAGGAAGTTGAGAATATGAGGGGAAAGAAAGGAAAAGGGGGGGAATGAAACTAAACCACAAAGTCACAAATGGGAAAAAAGGAGAAAAAAAAGGAAAGGGAAGGGAGGGGGGGGAAAGGAAACATAAGAAAAACGGGGGAAACCGAAAAAAGGATAAGCGCGGAGGCACAGGGAAAAGAAACGGAAGGACAAAGGAACGGGATGAACAAAAAGAGGAAAGAGCGGAGCCAGGGAGAGAAGAGAGCGGACGAAGAGCGAGAAAGAGAACAAAGGGGAGAGAAGAGGCAGGAGGTAGGGTGAGCGGGAAAGAACAGAGGAGGGGGAAGAGCGAGAAAAAACCGAGAGTAGATAAAGAGGAATACGAGACAAGGAGAGAACAGGGGGAAAGAGAGGCGAGGGGAGGCGGACAAGACCCCGGAGGAAGGGGGAGGGAAGGGGGTGTGGGGGAGGGAGGGGGGGAGGAGGGAGACAAAAGGGATGCAGAAGCAAACGAAAGTGTGATGATGTAAAAAAGGGGGGGCGAGAAAATGAGAAAGGAAAAAATGACGCAAAGCACAACATAGAACGGAGAAAAGCACAGAGAGAGAGGATGGGTGAGACGTAGTGGAGAAAAATGGGACAGCAACAAAAGCGGGACAAGCAAGGAAAAAAGGAGGGAGAGGAGAAAAATTAAGCGGGGACGACGGAAGGAAAACTAGGGCAACGACAAAGGGTGGAAAGAGCACGGGGAACACGCAGAAAGGGGGCGAGGAGGGGCAAGCGGGGAATGAGATGGGCGTGACGAGGCCCGTGGTGCAAGCAGACAAGTTTTGATTTTTTTTCTTTTTGTATAATTTTTTTGTTGTGTTGATAACTTTTTATTGAGAGCGAGGAGAATACCGAGTCGTTTAGACACAGACGACATTCGAGCCCACACCTTCGATGTAAAATCTCACTTGAATTAATCTTCCGAAATTACCCCGTCGTCTGTAAAGTTGTAAAATTTGGTTAGTTCCAAAGCCCATTCTCTCGCTGAATATGACTCAACTGGTGCTCTTAATCTTCTATCACAAAGATTACGCACATCTGAAGATTCAAAAAGTAGAAGTAAATCTCCGTCCATGCAGTCCCAAGGAAGAAGTCCATTAGGCACTTTTTAACATCTTCCTAATACGGCCACCAGCTCAAAGAATCCAGCATGATGTAGTATTGCTGCTTCATCAGCAATGTTTTGAAAGTAGGACAGATGCTTTTGTATACTCTCCGAGGACAACAAACTGGAGATACCCTCGCTATTGCGATCTTTTGCACATCGGACAACCGAATAATCCTACAGGAAGGGAAGCGAATGCCTTCACCTCCCTCTGGGTAGATACACTCACCTCGCCAGCCATGTAAGCCCCTCACCACTTCTCAGCACCGAGCGTTTTCCCACACGTTTTCATTAAATCTTTTGGCAGCCGGCACAAAACGAAAAACTTGTAATCTGCAGTAAGTGAAATACATTAGCATCCTGGAACATTACATTACTCAAGGTTTTCCATAATTCAGCCACGAAGTAGAAACCAGTCTTCAAAGATAACTTTTCATTTGGAAGACTCTCGTCAAAACTCAACAACGCTTTTGTTTGAAGGCCAAACGAAAGAGATTCCCTGTCTAGACTAATCGACAGAAATGCACTCGTTTCTTGACGTGATAATAGCCTTCCTGATAATTCCAAAGGACGTAATTTTTTTCATTGTAGTTTTGCACGCAGGTCCCGCCTTTCACAGGTGGACTGAGAAAAGTACGGTAGATACACCTGCAACTCCCAACATTTGGTACCTGACTGACCCACACGAATTTGCCTATCACGTTGGGTAAGCCAGGTTGAAGTGAACAACACTATCTCTACGCAACGAGTGCCTCACCAAAAACAGACATTCGAGGCGGGTGAAGTAGGATTGGACACGCCGTGTAGCGCCTAGGATTTGTAATGCTAAGAAACGATATGGATAAAGAAATTTCTAAAAACATTTACCCAAATCCTGTCGATGAAATGGGGATTATTCAAACAGTATTTGCTTGGGGGACTATGTTAGTGCATCGGACAGCTTTTGACGCCCTGGATCAAGCGAGATATCAAACCGATACACTTCTTCGCTTGCAAGTTTTTTCCTGCAATGATGGCCGGACATTCCGTTTTGTGGTAACGTAGCAAAACCCAGTGCGTAAAAACTTGCGTATGACGGTCGGGAAGCCACAAGGTGAGTGCCGAGCAAGAAAAAAAGAGCAACAACAAAAACATTCACAGAATGAAAGACTCGTTCAGTTGCAACCGACGCTCTTT
This sequence comes from Platygyra sinensis, assembly GCA_019787425.1. Lineage (NCBI taxonomy): Eukaryota > Metazoa > Cnidaria > Anthozoa > Scleractinia > Merulinidae > Platygyra > Platygyra sinensis. Next base: position 93,136 of record JAHPZR010011264.1, on the reverse strand, counting down.
TAACTTCGATACTTGGGCTAGTGGCTAGTGCGGCTAGAGCGATGTTTACATATGAAAACAGAGGTCGTGTATTGAACAAAAAAAACTACAGAAGGCAAGCGTCATCACTTTGCGGGCGAAGCGAGAGGGAGAAAGAAATGTAACTAGTGAGACAATCTCAGATAGTGCAGAGTGTTATGCAGGACTGTCAGTACGTTTTGAGTCATCAGCTGCCTGTATGTAACTTGTTAGTTTAAGGCCCAAAAATAACTTACAATTACTGTTTGTCAAGACGGTTTTAAATTTTACTGTGGTGTTTTACGTGGAATTTCGTTCATTCTAAATTCATTAATACGTTGAACTAGCAAACGTGATACTTTTAGTTTTTCAACGCCAACGTTTGTAACTTGATACTTTTGTTTTTCTCGCAAAGTTTGTAACATGATACCCTTGTTTACTCAAAAACATACAAAGAAGATATGCTCGCTTTTTTCCTGAGAAAAATGAAATAATGTTATTTACTTATGAAAAAATTGGAAGAGGAATGATTTTGTTTCAATCAAGAGGCAAATTTTCATATCATTGATAAACAATTATTGAATTTATGGAGAGCTCGGAAAAAATCCGAGTCCCAGATGAGATTTGAACCCACGAGCGCATAAGTCTTTAATATACGATAAACAATTACTAATTTAATTATCAAATAGTCACGTCGTGTCTCGGAATAGCACGATCTTATTAGGTTGCCACCGATGGTGTTAACAGTAAACCAGTTCAAAATACACAACGATATCGATTTATACAACCGAGAAGCGTTTCAACTTGACCGATATTATGTCCTACATAGGTGAATGCGCCCCCTCAAAGACTGACTAAATTTATTTGCGGTTTCCGTGCATGAGTGCCACAGTGTTCTACAGTAATATTTGATGCCGTTAACTGGGAAGTGTTTCGGGTAAATACATTTGTGAACTTCTTGTTCTCTTTCATAGGAGAGAAAATAAACAAGCGACTGAGAAGATCCATTCGTTTCCCTGTTTAAAGCTTAGCAAACACGAAGTAGTTTGAAAACAGCACACGGCATTTTTGAACCGAGCAAGGGATGATTCCAAAGATCAAGATACGCTGTCACAAAAGCGTTCTTTGCACTAAAAGGGGAACTGATATTACCAGAAATATGACTGCTATTGGCCGTTAAGACGAGAGTGTGGTATCGCACGCGTGAATCTGAACTCGAAAACGGATTGTATCATGCTGACAATGCTAGAGCGCATGAGTCTTACATACTGTGTTCAACCGCAAGGAAAAGCACTAAACATATAGTTAACACTAACGCTAATCAATCTGCGCATCTGCGCATGCGCTTCGTGGAAATCGCTTTTGTTCTTAAGAGAATAGTACCACAAGGATAACAAGAGAATATTGGAACCATATATAGTTTTCTGATGTTACGAGAGAACTTATGTAAGTATGGTACGTTTTACGTTGCAATCAAAGGTACCTACCCCACCCGCTCAAAACAAGGCTAATTAATTAATTGAAATTAATTAATTAAACAAACATTAAAGTTTACACCTTATTGCCATAGTGCCTTATGGCCTTATTGCCATAGTGCGTTAGCGGCGTCAACCCCCAAACCATCCCAATAGTGCACTCTGCACTAAAAACGCAGCTGTATTTCTAGCTAGGCTAGGCCTAACGTTCACACTGGTCCGTCACGAAAGCGGAGCTTTTCCGATAAATGCTCGTCAAGCCGAGGAATTTGTTTCCAAGACGCAGAAAATCGAATTTTACTGCCAAGTGTCTGAACAATTTTTTCGCTCATTTTAGACTTTAAAAATGCTCAACAAGAGCAATTAGAGGCAGCGAGATCTGAAATCCAGAGGTCACGAGATCCCGCTCTGCCGGACCACCTGATCGATAGAAAGTAGTTCAATTCCTCGATCATGTTTGTAATAGCTAAGTGGTCGGCCTCCTTCCCTATTTGTTTCTTTCAGTGACTTGAATTAGTTATTATAAGGACAGTAGTCAATATAGAGATTTCAGTTAATCTAACCTTGAGTTCATTTTTATCTAGCCGGTCCAGAATTAATAAAGGATTATCCCTAAAGTAAGCTTTTCTTTATTAAAGTTACTAGGGCGGTTAATAAAGTTACCATTAAATCTCTCTGCAGTTTGTGGGTGCTTACCACGTACTGAAAATCAGTTAGCACAAATTTTAAATTATGTAACGTCGGAGATGCGCGTTGGATAATTTTAAAAGATACCAACATGGGCGTGGCTCAAGCTGTATTTGACTCCTAAGGTAGCAATCTACAACCGACAGACAGCTTTTATAACTTGACGGCGAAAAATAGTGGCAGCCGAAAGTGATGGAAACTGATTTTCCCTAGGTACAATAGACCCTTCTCCAAAATGGCGGCAGAAAATTCAAATAAGTTAAAATTAGCTAAAATTTAAAAAACGTATACCAGCACCAGAAAGAACACCTTTACTTTAGTAACCCTGCAAAGGTTCAGCATTTCAGGTGCTATATCAGCTGAGAAAATGTAAGTTGAAAATTTAAAAATTTACAGACGTTTGTATGACTGGGGGTATGAAAAGTTGAAAACACAAGAAATAACTCTGAACAAAGTAAACATGATGAGGCTTTCTTAAAATCACGAAATTTTTCTTTAACAACGGTTCAAAAAGAAAGGGGTGTCTACATTTTTATTGAATTTTTCTCATGCGGTGTTCCTCTTTTACGTCCATGTTGTTTACCATTGAATTGACGCTGCTTCTGAATTCAACGAAGGCTAGGCTTGTAGTGTACGCTGCAAGTCTCCTGTAGTCAAAACAAGTCCAAGGGCCTTTTTACATGGAGGGAGGGTGCCCCAGCTAACCGGGATACCCGGCTAGAAGGCCCGCTTTATGTATGCAATTCATTTAACCGGGACAGTGAGCGGGCTGCGTGGGTTCCCTTTTGAGCGGCCACTAAGCACAACAAACAAAATGACTGACCAAAGAAACTTGTTTTCATCTTATTTCAGCTTCCTGCACAGGCACGGGCCTGTTCTCTGCCTGAGACTCATCTATTACATTGATCTCTTCAGACTGACTGTCATTCTGTTCGACAGATAACACTGGCTAATGGTAACTACGAAAAACATTCACCTCGCGCCGCCATGTTTTCGCGGCTTATCTCACCTCGGTTTAAACGGAATAGTCCGACACGAACCGTTTACATGGTAAAAAGCTATCCCGCCCAGGCGGGTGCCCCAAGCAAGTAGACAGGGTGCCCCGGGTAGGCGGGCTACCCTGTCTAGCATATAAACGCTTCAATGCGTTTTCTAAAGAAATGTGTGAGAAGTTAGCCCTCCCAGGGTAGCTCAGTTAGCCGGGTAGCCCGTTTAGCCGGGGCACCCTCCCTCCATGTAAATAGGCCGTCATGCACTGCCTCATGTTGTTCTTTGAACGTCTCGAGTATATCGAGAAACTCGTCTCGAGTAGAGTCCAGGTTCTGTAACACCTCGTCCAAACGGTCCATTTTGAAACACAAATGTCTCTGTTGCTGATCGCTGAACGAACGCCATGAAAAGAAAAACTTTTTATAATAACTTTTAGATTTAACTAGACTGAGACTGTTGATAGAAGTCATTGAGTAGGCAAGCTTTCAGTATAACTCAGTATTTTGTGGATTGTAGCAGTTTCATTAGATGTGAGAACTGCAAACGTTTTTGTTTCTCGTACATTCTGAGTGGGTTTGCATCCCTATTTCAACAATCACACTTTCGGGCATCGCGTAATTTTTTCCGGAGGGGTTACTCTAGGAATTTCTGGGTGGAGAAGTGCCGCTGGTACCCTGGAACCCTTAGCCTATACCAGAGCTAGTTCAGCTGAATTTTGCTATCCTGACTAGAGTTAACTCCCGCCCAAATCGCCCATATCCTAGAGTAGCTTTTTCCAGAAACTACTGGGTCATTAGCACAGTCTAGCCAAAACTAAACCTTAAACCACAATCCTCTCTCAAAAACGGATTTATTTATACTTGTTCAGTTTTTTTCTTCAAGTCTTAAATTTCAGCTCAACCTGATTGAATAAAGAACCTTTCATGTGTGATGCTTTTTGGGTGCAACAGCTAAAAAACTGGGCTTTCGGCTTAATAACCTCTACCGGTACAACCGAAACAACAACATATTTTATATACAAACTCTAAAAGTACTATATTACAAGGGTGCAAAGTATTCATTTCAGATATGTAAAAAGACTTCCATACACAAGCATATTAATAATTAGTTACTTATCAGTTAATTAAATTATTCCGAAAAGCCTCGGCTTTCGGGACGAAGAACTTTATGTATGTATATACAACAAAACAGAAAATTAGAACTTGGCTCCAGAACAGTTCGCTCTGTATTTATATACTCTATCTTAGATAGTCTAAATACAATGCGGGACAGTTTTTGTCTGTCCGCAGTGTCACAATTGTTTGGACTGTGTACCATAAAGATCCACGAAAAACAAAAACGTTAGAGGTCAAGCAAACGACGAAAAAGACCAGAAAATGGTTTCACGTCTGTAACGATTTATTGGTCTTTTTAAGACTATATTTACTATTTATTTTTTTTTGGCTGCAAATAATTTTTTTTTATCAACAATACCAACAATATTAACATATTACTTACAATAGTAACATAATACATCATAACAATGTCTTCGGCAACAGTACAATGAACAAAGTTACAGTACATAACATTAAACTACATTACATTACATTTCCATTTTTTTGCTAATAAGAAAAGGAAAAGGGAAAACTACAATACGTTATACTTACACTTAAGGTCATTCCACTGAAATAGAACCTAAACTGAGATTTTTCTCAAACTTTGCCAATTGATTGTTTATATTATAGGAACTTAAATTTGGAAATAAAAATGAGGGGTCCCCATGTTCGTTTAGGAGCAACAGCACCTCGTTTATACCATATAAATCCTTATAAAAGCACCACGATTGCTTGCTAAATTCACGTTTCCGACGATTGTTTTTTTCTCAAAACTGAGAATTGGCCCATATTTATTTTACATAGAGAAATTTACTACTCAGTTCAAAACGACAGAAAAAAATGATAGGTCACCGTAGTCGTTTTCGAGAAAATGACGATTTACCTCTTCGGCGAGGTCCAGTCGTAGAGAAAAAGCCGCCATTTTCTAATGCGCGCGCGCTAATCACGCGTAAAACTATGCGCAGTAGGGATGCGCAATGCAATACTGGGGAATGACCTTAAGGTGATTCCTCAGTATTGCATTGCGCATCCCTACTGCGCACGATTTTTGCGTCATTAGCGCGCGCAAATGAGCGCGTGCACGTGCAAAACATAAGAAATTTCCCACAAGCAAGGCTTGACAGCGCAATAAAAGCTCATTTTCTATTAAACGAGCAGGGTGACCTATATTCTTTATTGCATAATATTAGTGCCCATGTTATCCTCTTTAACCTAAAAAAAGAATTAAAAAATTTATCGGAAGGAAAAAAAGATATAGCTGAAAGCGTGCACAAAACCGCTACTCTAGGATGTAAATTATGACCACGAAAACATCGACTCGACGAACGCATTTCGTCCACCTCGTTTTAAATGGTGCGATTTTTTCCACAAATTTTATATGATATTGTTCCATGTGTTCCATACTTTCTTCCTGTCAAGTTTTCTTCCGATTATTACTTCGATAAACTGTACTTTCAGCTACCGCAAAATGTAACGTGGACCAATGAATAACGCGCGAGATTAGCACGAGTACAGGCATAAATGGGGCAAGATTGGCCCATCATATCTCTTTTGCGAGAATGGTGACCTATCTTTTTTATTTTATTTTTCGAAACAATACTTTGTAGGGAACATTCAGAGAAAGTTTAAAAAAAATTCATCGGTAATTTTTATTTCTGAGGAATCACCTTAACATTACTTACTATGCTGTATCTTGCTGTTGCATAATTATTCTACTAGGAATAGAAAATGATGAGATGAAAAGTAGAAATTATGTGCATGGCCTTGCCAATGAGATGTTAATTAGGTGTTGGTTCTCGGTGTATCGTAATGGGAGAGAAAAAGAGAGAAACTTTCTATTTTCGGGAAAGTATTGCGTGTTTTGCATACCCAGAGAAACGGCGCCTGAAGTCTAGCGATCAGAAAGTAGAAGTCTATATTTACTATTTACTTTGAATCAATGGTATTCAAGAACGTTCACTTATCGTCACGGAAATCTAACTGGGAAATCACACATCACGTGCTTGTAAAATACCAAATCACGCATCACGTTACGATGTTCTGTCCCGCGTCATGTGGCTAATTTGGTCTTAATCACGCATCACAGTGCTAATATGCGTCAAGCAAAAAATCTTTGCCACCCTCTGTGAACGAGGTATGAATTTTAATTAAACGACCGTAGTTCTATGTCCAAAACGACGACTCAACGAACAAAGTTTGGCTGAAAAATTAAACAGCAAAATCCTGATAAGTTATGGAATGCCGAATGGTTATTAGGGTCCTTGGGCCCATTTCTCGAAGCTCCCGGTAATTACCGGGCCCGTTAAGCTGTTTTGTTTTCCATTCCAGTTTTGAAAATTTTAAAGTGAAGTCATCAACTTAAGAAACAAAATGGACTTTATTAGAGGTCAGAACACACCTTACTTTTCTTGAGAATTTGATTTCAATAAATGATTTCGGGCCCGTTAAGTTACCGAGACTTTCGAGAAACGGGCCCCTGGCTAGACTAGAAACATTCTTGCGGAAACCGGCATTTGTTTCCCAGTTTTGCCATCCGTGAAACATGTGTTACGGAAACAAATTTTGCTGCTCGGAGACAACAAAAAGCATTTTTTCCTCAATTCAGGCCAAAACATTTTTGTTCAGTTTCCGGACACACATTTTGCGCCCGAAACATATGTTTCCCAGTTTAGCCACCATGAAAACAATGTTGACTAGGTTCCAGTGCTGCTCGTAAAAATGTTTCCCACGGAGCCGAAGAAGAGGAGCCGTAAGCAGATCATAGAAAAGTGAAGGGAAAGAAGGAAAGGAGTAAGAAGGACAAGAAGAGAGTTTAATATTCATTGCTTTGTATGACTGTTTGTGTAATGTAGCTCATGAGAACTGTATGAATAGTGACATAAGGGAAGTGGCTTACTGTTAGCCTACAGTGCAGGAGTTATTTTGGACCGGAACGCTAGCCATTTTTAAACCTTAACGTCTCCTCCCTCGGGAAATAGGGAGTTTTAGCAATGACGACGGCGACGGCGGGGAAGAGGCCTTGTGAAAAAGGAATTTATATTTTACCTTCGGATGTCGCATCTCTGTAAATCTGTTCAGTACGCCTATCAGTCTAAAAACTTGCATAGGGTAAATATGCACCAACAGCGTTCAGTTGCAAAAGGCGATACGAAAAATTAGCCATTCTGGTTCGCGTTCTCCAAAATACGTAGAACTTAGCCATTTCACGTTGTTGATTTGCAGAGGACGGCAAAGAAATGAACTAAGACTCAAAATGCACTGACGTGCAGAACCATTGTTCTACTCATTAAACCTTTTGTTTGTTGACACTCGCGTCGCCGTCGCCGTCGCCGTCGTGGTTTGCTAAAACTCCCTTTATTATATAGGGAGCTTAAGCACGCACGTTTTTGAGACGCGGACGGCAACCGGAAGAGAATGATTTCGCGTGCTAGGAAAGTAGTCTCCAAGATTTTTATACTGCTCATCTCATACTTAGTATTGTGAATGTGGTTGTGCGAGGGTAAGTTAAAAGTGAAAATACCTCACTTCCAGCTGCCGTCCGCGTCTCAAAAACGCGCTACTTCCTCGCCTCGATCATCCACAGTTACCAAATCCAAGATGGCGGCCTAATACCAGTGTAATACGAAAATGTACACACGCGCGTCCAAAATACGCCTGCACTGCAGGCTAGCTTACTGTCAAATCAATGCGCAGATGTCAGAGAATTACTTGTATTACAAGGAACTATCACAAAAGTTAATTGGAAATTCTGGGGTCACAAAATATGAGGGAACAAGGACAGCAAGCCTTGAAACAAAAGTCACCCAAGACTTCTTCTTAAGTCATTTTATTATGTGTCGCATGCAATTCTAACCACTGGGGCAGCAAAACATTTTGTTGCATGCTTCCCGCTAGTTTAGCCACCGTACCCCAGGAAACGTAACAAGAAACAATGTTTCCGAGTTTAGCCAGGCCTTTTATAGGAAGAGGTCTTAAGGTAATTCCCTTGAAATTGTTCTACTATCAAACTTTTTTTGAAACTTGGCGTAATGAACATTCATGATATGAACATAATAAAAATGCAATAAAAAAATAGGGTCACCGTGCTTGTTTACGCGTCACCAAGCTCTTAAAATGGTTTTTTTTTACTGGTTGCGCGTTAAAAGTTCGAATTACCTTCATACAGAATTAAATCTTGGTTACTTGAAAGGCACAAAGTTTTGTCTTGAAAGTAAAGCTTCATTTATTGACATAAGCAGTATTGCTTCATTTAAGCCGTTTTTGATTGCCTGGTTGCGGGAATATTGCACTTTTTAGGACAGTTCCGTGGTTAACTCAAGTCCTCGCCTTGGCCAAAATACACCCAGTTGGGAACTATTTTCTAAAAAAAAATTATGTTCTACTATCAAACTTTTTTTCCTCTTCAGATATGTTCTTCATTAGACTGTTCTTAGCAAATACCTGAAAAAAAAATTGGGGGTCACCGTGCTTGTTTAAAAGAAAAGAAGAATTTATTCCGTTATCGGGCTTAGTTTGAGGGAAATCTCTTACGTTTTGCACGTGCACGCGCTCATGTGCACGCGCTGATGACGCGAAAATCGTGCGCAGTAGGGATGCGCAATGCAATACTAAGGAATTACCTTAAAAAAAACTAGACCTCGATTTCATGTCATTATCTCGAATGGCGCGAAAGAAAATTAACCATGGTAACGGTAATAGTACAGCTGAAGATCCCAAGCTTACGTAATCTGTGCTTCGGTACGCACAGAAGAAACCGGAACTAATGCAGATATTTGCAAACGGTAAACTGCGTTTTCATTCTTTCATGTAATTGTATGTGATGCACCTAAAAAATCAAGGGGTAAAAATTTGATCAAAGCAACACTTTATAGGAGGGAGGTTTATTCGAGGTGGGGGGGGGGGGGGGGAAGGGGGGGACTTGTTTAATTTGCCCCAACTAGTTTTTTTTAAATACGGCATTCAAGCGTAAACGATAGCGTAAGTTTTATACATCGTAAAAAGCTGATCCTAAAGTTTAAATAGCAGCATACTCGTTACTTCTAATTATTTTTCCAAACTTAGCGTGTTCACAAACTAAACAATGTACAAATCTAATACTGCATACGCTTTTAACTTGTTCTTTGAAAGGATCACAGCACATCACTTTCGATTTCGTCCTTGTCCTGATCCATATCAGCAATGTGGCCTGATCATCGACCACGAGGCAAGGGGAGGGTGGCGCTTATTTTAGAATTTGGCCGATATAGACCCCATGCAAAAATGGCTGCTTTAATATTATTCTTTTCGTATTTAAAATAACGTCACTAACCTCGTTTTTGAGACAAAAATTGTAAAGAATTTGTTATCCCGAACGAGGTTAGTGAGGCTATTTTGAATATGAACAAAAGAATAATTTAAAGGTAGCCATTTTTGCATAGGGTTACGAGGCGCTTATTCGAGGAAAGGCACTAATTCGAGGATCTACGGTTCATATAAGGTCGAGGTTTCAAAAGTCGGTTTGTAACTGTTAAATTTGAATAGGTTTTCATTTTTATAGGGCCTTGCCAATTCAGTTTCTTAGTTTCTTTTAGAAAAGACCCATGAGTCCACATGTGCTCCAAGATCCAGTTGCTGCTGTCAGTGACTGGCTGTTACGATCGACCAGAAGTTAACCGGCGAGAATTCAACTACAGCTGACATGCGATGACAAAAATGAACATTTATACGTAGTTTTACCGCTCGTATACTAAGATATGGATATTATTACAATAGTTGAAAAAAATTCAGTTATTTTAAGTGACTGCACCATCAACCTAGCCATTCACAAATAGTTGCGATCAAAGTTGATGGACATCTCCACGGATGTATTGTATAAAAAATGCCTGGAAAGTTAATAAACTTCACATATTCAACTAGGAACAGAAACACAATCACCTAATGCATGCCGTTTTCACTGATCTCCGCAGAACATACGACTCTTGCTTGAACACGTAACGCTAATCCTTTAGAAACATCCGTTGGCCGATACATATATATGCTAACTTCAACTAGCTCCAGTTCTCGGCATCGTTTTCAATTTTTATTTTAGTCTATAATTTTCATTTTTTTCGATGCTGTTTTGGATTGCGACTTTTCGCCTATGATTAAAGTCAGTCAGATTCGATGTTCAAGCATAATTGATAATACTTCCAAGATTTTCCTTGAAAAGCCAAACAATCTCCTCGCATGTGTCCTGAAGAATATAAAAGCTCGATTTAGAGCAAATCCAACGATGTATGTGAACTATTATAAGTCCATAAGTTGCTTAAGAGCCAATTCTTGAGAGGCTCGGGTCGGAGAAATAATCCCACTGAATTTAGCTAGTATCACACTCTGGTTTGTCCTCTAAGCTGCAAATGAATTCAAACTCCTCTG
>JAHPZR010011264.1:62500-77500 GCA_019787425.1 Platygyra sinensis | reverse complement strand
CTGAAGCCATGTAATTGCCAATTTAGACGGAAGTACATGTCTAAGTACTGTATTGACTAGATAGGTTCTGCTGTGGTCAGTGCACATTCAAATACATTTTAATCTGTAAAGGACCAAAATCAAAATCACAAAACAGTAAACATTTTAACAAACATTAGAGAACAGTGTCATAGATATTAAGTAAAACAACATAAAGCATCACAGTTGAGAACATTTCTACGTGGTGATCGTTGTAGCCACTCCCATGAAAATTTATTTCACCTTCTTTATGAATGCCCCTGTATTCAAATTTTTTGGCAAAGGGTAATCAGCTGGTGGAACAAAAAGAGATAGGAAAATGTAGCCTTAAACGCTACAGATACCTTAAACGCTACAGATATTTAATATAATATTAAATCTGAATCAATTCTTTTCAAGCCCTCAATCATTATGCTCTCATTGCAATATATAGATAGAGATAGTCCCAAGTCTATTAAATAGAGCATATGACATAAAATGTGTAGTGTGGATAAAAAAGTGTTTGTGAACGTGAAAAAACTATCATTCCAAGTTGTAACTTTCAGTACACAACAGATCTTTTTGTATGCAGTTTTCTTTTCTAACAGCTACACCACAGCAGTTTACTGAGTACTTTCTTAAAAATTTATACAATCACGTATGTAACGCTGAATAAACTTAATGACTATTTAACATTTAGGAGATGTACCTCTACAATCCCCGCTATACCAGGAGTTTTGCAGTTACTATGATAAAAGAAAGCAAGTTGACCATTCTTCATCTGATCACGCATGAAGTTCCGTGCCTAAAAGATATTCAGAAACTAAGAGTAATATTGTAATAAATTAACAATTAAAATAGAAATCTCTTGAGGAAATTATAACTCTGTGTACTTGTTGGATAATTTTAACAATGAAACTTAATTAGTGAGACCTCATTTCCAATATTTGTAAAACACATTAAAGGGGCATTGCCACGCTATTTGGCAACTTTATAAAAAGCTAGAAGGTGTCTTCTCATCAACTGAATTCCAAAACTAATGATCTAGTTTTGTTATTGAAGACTGTTATGAAGGTACTGAAAGTGTTTCCAGTCGCCTGTCCCTAGGGATGGCATGGATGGAAATGGATTGAAATTTGAAAAAATTGGCCAATTTTTTCAAGTTTTGATGCTACGTGTTCCAAAAATCCTCAAGAAATTTATAATGGTTAGCCCTCTCTGATAAAATTCATTTGATATCTTCATCAGAGCTTTACAGAAGCATTTTGTTTATGACTAAAGCCTCAAAGTAATGATTTTAGCACAGAATTGACCTAAAACAGCAAAATCCCGGTGACACTGTTCCTTTAACATGATTTTAATTACCTGGTAATTTCTCACACCATCCCAGCAAGCTGTTTGTTCTGGTTCATTCTTTAGGTCCTCAATGCCAAACTGCAATTATTGCACACAGGTGAAGAAAAGTACCAACCAAAATGTAACAGCCTGTCAACATGTATTTTGATTACATAATTTGAAATAAATTGTGGTTTCTTTTTTCATTCACCTCTCTGTAATTGTGTATCAGGTTTGGTGCTAACCAGTTGTCATTTCAAAGGACTTATCTTACCACAGTATGAACATCCATCAGAGATGTTACTTCCACAATTTGTCAAGCAAATTACATTTTTCAATGAAATGTCTTGATGCATTTGAGAGTGTTCCATAGATATGCTACTCACATACCTTCACATCCACTCCTTTCTCCATTCTGCTTTCTGGTTCTGATTTCATCAGCCATTTTGTGTATTGCGCTGCCTAATAAAGCAAACTCATCTGTTTAATGTTTGGACATTTCAATGACTAAAACAGAACAGATTCAGGGAAAAGTGAGAGGGATTGCAACACCCCGACTAATATCTTCAAAGTTGCCTAACTTCTCTTAACAACACAAACATTAATTACAGACAATAACACTCTACAGCTACTTATCTGATTAGCCTACAAGAGTATTTTTTGGCTCGTTTCATGTGCCAAGAAACAAGACTTGATAAAACCGGATGCCCTCAAAGGATACTATCTATCTCGATGAAATGGAACTGAAGATGAAGAATGGAGCCGACAAGGGCTTCTTGTTACCTTTACGCTGCTTATTAAATAGTCCTTTTAATGGTGAATTCAACACCTACCGCCCCCTACCTGAAAGTCAAATGTTGGAAATGCCCCTTACAAGTACTGACCCACAACACCTGTAGAGGCTGAGTATCTTTGATGAGCCCATGATGTTACAGTCAGTATAAAATATGGACTGCAGACTGGAGACTGCGGACTGCGGACTGCAGACTACGGATTGGGTATAGCACGGACTGAGGTATAACACACAGACTGGGGATTGAACAAGCGCACAGTGGGTGTAAATTATTTACACCCGCTTTCAGTGTTACCTGCATAGGTGACATCTTCTCAGCATGCTATGTAACCTGGCCTATGTGAAAAATGTGAGCCAATCAACTACACTGAATCGTTTGATTTATCCTGTAATCGAAAAATGCAAAGTCCACAGTCTGGGGGAATGTCTGTATAAATTCAAAGAAAGAATACTTTGTAACATACTTCCACAAGAGGTAGTGAGAAATGAAACAATAAAGGTGATTTTTCAAACATATGTTGTTGATTGCTTCCCCATGAAGACAACAGCAGCCAAATTAAGGCACTTTACTATCACAATTTTGCTATCTTGGAAATTGAAACTCTGCGAGAAAAGAAGAATTAATATAAGAAACAATCACAGCCCTTACATGTACCTCCAATGCCAGCCATCTTGGGTTGATAGCACATGCGCACATTTACCAAGTGACATTTATGGCGCGAAAATACCATTCCCTTCATGCACTGTGATCAACTGGCAGGAAATCGGTATTTCATACCTTTGCCTGTGATTCATACCCAGTCCGCAGTCGGTAGGCTGCATTTAGTCTGCAGTTTGCATTTTATACCCGAGTCTGTAATATAATTTACATTTGGTCCGTAATTCTTAGTCTGTATTTTATTCCTTAGTCTGTGTTTTATACCCAGTCTGTAGTCTGTAGTCCACAGTCTGTGTTTTATACTGACCACATGATGTTATGAGTGAATTTCACAAATGGACGTCAGTTTTTTTATGCGTCTGTGCTGTTATTGATCATGAATTTCATCATCACATTGTCTAAGTCACTGTGGATCTATGAGGCGATAGCCGAGTGGATCCGCAGACTACTTTGACAATGTTATGGCGAAATTCATTATCAATAACAGGACAGACGCATTAAAAACTGACATCAATTTGTTTTTTACGATAACAAATTGTCAAATTGCAGTTCTCGCTCGCTGACGCGTCGCATGAATTTTAAATTCATGTGTCTGTCCGCATATTGACAATAAAATTAAATTTTAGCCAATGAGCACACGTGAATTTCTGCAGTTATCGTAAAATTGTCATTTGTTGATACAATTCAACCACAAAGTAACAAGTTTGTTTTGAGTGTGGAGACCAAGCCAATCCACCGTAAGAAAAAAGATGGCGGCTGTACGTTTTACCACAATACCTTGCAACCAAACTAAGCCCACTGGGCATATAGAAAGATATGGTTTAACGGCAGTTGTTCCTACATTTAGTCTAACAGCATTGCTCTTGTCGAGTTTGAATGACTTTCAATTTTTCTTTGTGGTTTTATACGCTCTTTTAGAGTTTTCAGGCGCAAAGCATTATAGGTAAATGGACCAGTCGCCATCTTTTTCCTTACAGTGGATTGGTGATGCACATGCTGCAAAATGCTGTAGAGATCAGCAACTACAAATTGACTGAATGCTATATAATTATATGGTAAGCAAGAAATAAAATGTGTAAGTTGGATTTCTTTTTCTTCATTTTCATTATAATTTTGTGCATACACAAATAGCAAAGACCAGTCTCTAGTGAGGAAATGTATTCGTACATTCTATTTTTCTGATCTATTTATAATAACATTTATAATTCTAAGGGTACAGAAGGTAAACAGGAACTGTCTATGATATTACAAGTAATAACATGCATATATCATCATGTTGACAAGGATGATCAGTTTACTTAAGCTTACTTGTTTTGCATCCTGCTTCTGAGTCTTGCTTCTCTTAGCACTTTGATTCTCTGGAAAGGTGCAATAATCAAATTCAATGTGCAGTGCATTAGCTAATACCATCAGTATCCATCTCTCAGAGGCATTGGTAAAGTATTTGCTTGTGTTTCTTATCTTGAAGATTATTGAGTATTATTGATCGCCAGGGACCGTATTTGCCAGCCCTGTGTGATCAGTGGTGGATCTCGGGGAGGGGCCCCTCCTTATTTTGGGTGAAAAAAGAAGAAATGACAGAAGGGAGAAAAGCCAGCTGGGCAAGTAATCAACCCCCACCCCACCCCGCTCATCTCAAGGTCTGGATCTGCCACTGGTGATGTTGATAATTAGCTAGCAAAGACACAATATGACTTTTCTCACCCAGCTCAAGGAACTTAGGCAATTTGAGCAATGCTTTAAACCAGCACTTGTCTGTGCCTTAGTCTGCAATTAGTTTACATCTGAATGAACCTACAGGTCTTTTCCTTTAACACTACATGGTAGCTTTTAACAGCTCAATTAACACCCCAGCTGCAGAAGGAGGAGGGGAATGGACACTGTCAGAATTGACTGACGTATATATGGATAGAAACAAAGAGATTTCCAAACATTTCTCCATGTCTCAGTGATGGCTTTGTCTTCTCCAAGCTCCTTTGACTGTCCCCCACCGGGGCTTTTGACAAACCTGCTTTATTGAAAATGTCAAAAGGACCAATGCTACCTAAAGAGTAAAGACGTAATAATTTATTCTTTTTGAAAGATTTAACACTAACCCATTGGAAATTCCGTCCAGTGAATTACCACTGCCCTCATAAATCCACTTTGATAAATTAACAATAAATTTATGTTGGTCAAGCATGAAAATCAAGGTGAGAAGCAATCGCAGACAGCATGATTGACAATGAAAATACGACTAGAACCAGTAGTGGATCCAGACCTTGAACTTAAGGGGGGAGAGGTTTGCTTGTCCTGCTGGCTTTTCTTCCTTCTGTGAGTTTTTTTTTCTTTTTTTACCCAAAATAAGAGGGGGACCAATAGGTTGAGGGGATAAGCAGGCCTGGAATTGACAGAGCCACAATCACTGTATATGACACAGTGTTGCACATGCACATGTTCAATGTTACTTCTTTTACATGAACTTTAGAATTTCGTAAAACCCGATACTTTTTTTCTCATTTATGATCAACTTCTCTGGGCATGGATTTCAGGTTAATTTATGAAGATGACGAGATTTTTGCTATTTCCTGAACAGTCCAAGCTTGGTTTTGAGTCTTGGTTTGGGTCTGTTGCACTTGAAAAGTACTCTAAAACTGTACAAATCATTGCTCACATTGTTTAAAAATCAGATGAATGTATTCGATCTGTTGAATAAAATTATTATTATTATTGTTATTGTTATTATTGTTGTTGTTGTTGTTGTTAACCTTATCATTATTACGATCATCATGGGCAAAAGAGTTCTTTGCAATTTTGTGGAGCACGCTCCTATCAGTATTCTAGTTAATTTTTTTTGGCAAGGGGTCATGTAATTTTCAGTGGGGTCGCACAAAGTAGGTCTACCTAGCTAACCGCAGCTGCAGCACTATGTAAAGCTAAGGGGATGGGGGCTATTTGGCAAACAGATAAAGGATTGACTTTTGGGAGTCTAAAAATGTTTGACAATCGATTCCTCAGAATGCTTTCTAGTACAGAAAATTCATAGAAAAACTGAACAAAATGATTTTCCTTTTCGTCAGTGTCGGGTCAGATAGCGGTTGCAGTCAGGTTTTTGACCCAAGACCTGTCTCTTATCTGGATCACTGTCCTATGCCTAAGGGGATCGAGAACCCCGAGAAGGAGGAACTTAGATATTAAGGACAGTGATCTAGAAATAGAGAAGGGTCAAGCAGGACTTCCCTAGACTCAACAGCTATAGATATTTTTATTATTGGGATGTACATGGAAATTTTCCCTTTTAGTTTATAGACAGTTGTTTACATTTGCTCTGTTGAAAACCACCAGACAACCAAGAAGTCTTTTTTAACTATAGTAATACTAAATTTGTATTTATTATTGTTATTATTGTCAGTGTCATTGTCATTGTCATTGTCCCTTAGAGTTTTCTGGGGAGGGGGTACTCCCTATATTGGCCTTTATTATTCAACAAATTGTAACACTATCCAAATATGGTCATGATGCTCTCGATATCTGTCATCCGTAGGTAACAGATATCCAGCGATATACGTAGCTTCATACGTGGGAAGAAAAAGTGAAGTGAAAAAATGTCGACAGAAAGGTTTAAAAATGTTACGAGCTTGGAAATCAATTTTGTTATCAATTTGTTGAATAATAAAACAATTATCCTGCTCAATAAGTATCAGACGATATTCCGCGCAATTTCGCAGGATAATTGTTAAATATGGGGAGGCTCCGCCTGAAAGGGGTACCTTTTTCAGGCTTCAGGTATACAGTGGAACCTCGATTAAACGAACCTCTATTTAACGAAGTCCTTGATATAATAAACAATACTCTATGTCCTAGCCAAAATTACAGTAAAATGTATGGAATAGAACCTCGATATAACGAACCTCGATATAACAAATTCCTCGATATAACGAACATAATCCAGGGGTACTTACCATTTGCACGGGAAAACCGGAAATTCCAGTTGGAAAATGAAATGGTTCGCGCCATTCCGTTTGAGAAGCTTCAGAAAATATGGGCTGTGATATGAGGTGATGCTATTTTTCTGCTCTTTTGAGCCTCTCTAGCTGATGTGGATATATTTTATAGTGATTCCCACTCCTGCAACTTTGCATTTAATTGTTTTATGTTTACGCCTGCAATTTCTAACTGGATGGTTTTTGTAAATGGTAAACACCCAAGAAGTCCAAACGTAAAATATACCTCCATATAACGAATTACAATGTCAAAATGGTACTGAAGATAAACACTGAACAGATCAACAGTCAGCAAATCCTTTAATCCATATGGTAAAGAGACAGCAACCTTTCAGTCAAGTACGGCTTATTATATGTCATAGACATTGGCACTATTGTGTATTTCCACAGAAGTCACCTGTGTTACAAATCAATCATCAACTATGACCTCGATATAACAAACATTTTGGTCGTTTCCCCTCAAACTCCTTATATCGAGGTTTTTGATATAACAAACCAACAGATTTAACGAACAAATTTGGCCGGTGCTCAGCGACTTCGTTAAATTGAGGTTCCACTGTATAAAAAAAGGAAAAGGGAAGATGGCAAAAGTAAATACTCTAGGACTTAATTAATTAATAACTTGTTCCTTGTAATTTTTAGTTATTTGGAAATTGTGGTCGATATACTATTTATTGTATAAGACTCCAAATAAACATGTCTGTCTCTCTGTCTATAAAAGAGTAGGGATTTCACAAGCTGAGGTACATAAAAGGGTAGGGAAATCGGTTGTTTCACAATGTGTACTGAATAAATAACACTTGTCATTTGTTTAACATTTCTTCTGATAATGCTTGATATTTTCCCGTAATATTGTTCATTAACTTCATTACAAGGGCTTAGAAAGGGGTGCAGAGTCCTAAAGTAGGTATGTAAAGGGGTACCTTTTCTCAATAAAAGGTATAATTATAAAAGGGGTACCTTTTCTCAATAAAAGGTGTACCTTTTCTGCCAAAATGGTATATAAAAGGGTAAGGGGTTGGACCTCAGGGCAGAGCCTCCCCGAATTAAACTTTGTTAAGTACCCCCCCTCCCCCAGGTTTTCTCCTTACTCTAGAGCTTCAACACCTTTCTCAAAATCCTTACTGTTCCCAGTAACATACTAGTTTTCTGTAATAATGAAATATCATTAACTGTTTGGGTATTTACCATGTTTGGAATGTTCACACGATGTACATGTGGTAAATTTTGAGAGACTGCTACCAGGCATAAAGCAAAGAATTCCATCAGGCTTTAAGTTTTATATGTACATGGTGTGTAATTAACCTTTCAAGATTTCAAAACAGTTACACCATTCAGTAACAGTAAGGCTGCTATTACTATTTCCCTTTGAGGTACATCACAAGTGTTCTCCAGTCCAAAAACTTGCATCCCGCGCCCAACAACCTCCTCAACGTTTAAAAATAGAAGAACCGTAGCCAGGGTAAGACATGTTAAAAATTTAAAAACGTTCACTGGCTAAATACAATAAAAAACTTCAAGCTTTCGGCTGTCAGGCTACAGCCTTCAATGGATAAAAAATGGAAAAAATGACAACTACAATAAATACAAAAATAGGTGAGACTATAAGAAGAATATATATCCATTGAAGGCTGTAGCCTGACAGCCAAAAGCTTGAAGTTTTTAATTGTATTTAGCCAGTGAACGTTTTTAAATTTTTAACCTCCTCAACACTGATTAAGAAATTAATTGTAAAATAACTGATATACCACATACACTCTCATTGGTTAATGGGTAAACACGTTTGCGTTGTTTTAGATCCACACCTATTTGTGAGAACTATTCTATATATGGGTTATGTACCAGTCAATTCCAAAACTGCCCATCCCCCCCCCGGGGGCAATCCCTGGGCATTTGACTTGCGTTAAGCTCTGTACAGTGCGGAATTTGACCCAAAATAAGGCCCACCCAGTGGGGCATTTGACTTTCGCGTCACAACGTCTGTCAGCGGTCGGAAGCAAAAGGATTCAGCACGTGAGCCGCGTTCATGGGTCATTGCTCTTGTCGATTCCACGTGGGTTTCTCTGTTGTTGTTGTTGTTGTTGTTGTTTTATATAGTTATATCGTGGAATATGCCTTTGTTTAAAGTGTGGAACGAAGACAAGCTGAACAAGAAATTCGTAGTGGCTGAAAATGTTGCAGAACTTCTTTCCACAGTTGCTTTAACATGCCTGGGGGGTGGGGGAATTGTCCCTCTTTGAAGCTCTAACAGGTGGGGCATTTGACTGTCTAAACTGGCAACATAGCGGGGAATTTGACCAAAATTTTTCAAAAAAGTCAAATGCCCCGGGGTTTGTTGGGGGGGGGGGGGGGAATGGGCGGTTTTGGAATTGACCGGTACATTATTGACCAAGTAGTAAGGTTAAGGTGGCTGCATATTTGGCCAAGTTCTTTTTAGCGTGTTTATGGACCGAGCTGGAGTCAAGGTCCATAAACTCACAAAAAAAAATGAGGCCAATATTCAGCTATCTTCACTGAACAAGCTTGGTCAATAAAGGACAGTTTATCATATGGCTTCTGGGAAAATTTTTCTAGCGGGATATAGCGGGTAGTCGCGAGTGGGCAAGATAGCACCATCTTGAACACTCGGGTAGCCAATCACTGAGCTGGATTCAGTTCATCTTGCCCGCTCATGGAGCTAGCCATAGAATAAAAGATGCTTACACATAGTCTCATCTAAGCACCGAATTCTTCAAAGTTATGCAATCCCTCGACTGCGTCTAGGGTTTGTATTTCAAAACTGTCTCGAATTCTCCGAGCCCCCTCGTGTTTAGACGAGGCTATGTAAACACTGAAAAAGTACTCTATATTGCTTAAATATAAAATGACATTATTAAATATTAAATGACATTTAATACTTGCTGACTTAAGCTAGCTTATTCTTCAGTAGATTAGCTTAACCGCCTCTGCTCTGTTGGCCACGCTTGACAGCTCAAAATAAAACCAATCTCGATGACTATCAAATTGGCGTGCAAATTTACACAGTCATCGAACCTAAAACTATAACGACCAATAGTTTTTCGATGTACCTTGTGTATTTTCCTGTGTGGGCTTGTTGAACTCTATTTGGCGCTTCTTCTTCGGAGGCATTTCTACCTTTAGCTCCTTTTGCAGGGACACTATTGCCAGATTTCATACCGTGAGGGCCTGGGTATGAGTCCGTGGATTAGCGGAGCTCCGGCGGCCCGAAGGGTATGGTATTAGGGACCTTACGAAAAACACGACGGCAACGGCAACGAGAACGTCACCAAACAAAAGGTTTAATGAGCAGAATAATAGCTGTGCACGTGCGTTATAACTCTTGGTACATTTCTTTGTCGTCCGCTGCAAAACAACAACGTGAAATGACTAGATTCTGCGTTGTTTGGAGAACGTGACCACAAAGGCTAATTTTTCGTACTTCTCTGTGGAAATGAATGCATTCGTAGCATATTCAGCTAAGCCATGTTTTAATACCAGCAAACACACTGAATAGATCTCAATAAATGCGAAATTTCAAAGTAAAATAGAAACAAATTTTTTCTAGGCGTCGTCCTCGCTGTCGCCGTCGTAGATGCGCAAGGTCCCTAATATTGCTCGTGGGCGCGTACGCACGACGACGACGGCGACGGAGTCGCGCAACATGGCGGCCATACTCCAAATAATAGGTTGACAGAGACATGCAGCCTTGGTTTACCGTGTACTTCTTCGATATTGGACTTCCATGTTATGATCAATTGACACCTGTCAAAACAAGGTATCTACTGACCAGTATCACGTGACCATATCGCGGGCTCAAATGTACAGCTCATTGAGGTCACATGTTTTGGTAAGTACTTCATGTACCCCCTATTATAGTGTATTTAGAACTACGTATTCCCTTTGTTTCTTTGTTCCCCCACTGTGTTCCCCTGTATTCTCCTGTATACCCTTGTACTCCCCTGTTTTCCCATGTATTCCCTTGTATTCCCCTGCATTCTCTTGTATTCCCCTTTATTCCCTTGTTCTCCCCTGTTTTCCCATGTATTCCCTTGTACTCCCATGTATTCCCTTGTATTCCCCTGTATTCTCTTGTATTCCCTTGTATTCCCCTGTATTCTCTTGTATTCCCTTGTATTCCCTTGTACTCCCCTGTTTTCCCATGTATTCCCTTTTATTCCCCTGTATTCTCTTGTATTCCCCTGTAGTCCCTTGTATTCCCTTGTATTCCCTTGTATTCCCTTGCACTCCCCTGTTTTCCCATGTAGTCCCTTGTATTCCCCTGTATTCCCTTGTATTCCTTTGTACTCCCCTGTTTTCCCATGTATTCCCTTCCATTCCCCTGTATTCTCTTGTATTCCCTTGTATTCCCTTGTATTCCCTTGCACTCTCTTGTATTCCCTTGTAGTCCCCTGCATTCTCTTGCATTCCCTTGTATTCCCTTGCTTCCCCTGTTTTCCCATGTATTCCCTTGAACTCCCCTGAATTCCTCATGTATTCCCTGAATTCCCTGTATTCCCTTGCAGTCCCCTGTATTCCTCTTGATTCTCTTGTATTCCCATGTATTCCCTTGTATTCCCTTGTACTCCCGTGTCTTCCCATGTATTCACCTGTACTCCCCTGTATTCCCTGTTTTCCCTTGTATTCCCCTGTATTCTCTTGTATTCCCCTGTATTCCGTTGTATTCCCTTGTATTCCCTTGTACTCTCCTGTTTTCTCATGTATTTCCTTGTATTCCCTTGTATTCCCTTGTACTCCCCTGTTTTCCATGTATTCCATTGTATTCCCCTGTATTCTCTTGTATTCCTCTTGTATTCCCATGTATTACCTTGTAATTCCCTGTTTTCTCTTGTATTCCCTTGTACTTCCCTGGTTTCCCATATATTCCCTTGTATTCCCTTGTATTCTCTTGTACTCCCCTGTTTTCCATGTATTCTCTTGTATTCCCTGTATTCCCTTGTACTCCCCTGTATTCTCCTTGTATTCCCTTGTGTTCCCTTGTTTTCCTTTGTATTCTGTTGTACTCCCCTGTTTTCCCGTGTATTCCCTTGTATCCCCTTGTATCCCCTTGTATTCTCTTGTATTCCCTTGTTTTCCCTTGCACTCCCCTGTTTTCACATGTATTCCCTTGCATTCCCCTGTATTCTCTTGTATTCCCCTGTATCCCCTTGTATTCCCTTGTATTCCCTTGTATTCCCTTGTATTCACTTGTATTCCCTTGTACTCTCCTGTTTTCCATGTATTCCCTTGAATTCCCCTGTATTCTCTCGTATTCCCCTGTATTCCTTTTATTATTCAACAAATTGTAACACTATCCAAATATGGTCATTATGCTCTCGATATCTGTCATCCGTAGGTAACAGATATCCGGCGATATACGTAGCTTCGTACGTGGGAAGAAAAAGTGAAGTGAAAAAATGTCGACAGAAAGGTTTAAAAATGTTACGAGCTTGGAAATCAATTTTGTTATCAGTTTGTTGAATAATAAAACAATTATCCTGCTCAATTGCGCGGAATATCGTCTGATTTTACCTGACTCGGCCTACGGCCTCGTCGGCTAAGTATCAGACGATATTCCGCGCGATTTCGCAGGATAATTGTTAAATATTCCCTTGTACTTTCCTTGTCTTCCCATGTATTCCCACCATTCCCCTGTATTCTCTTGTATTCCCTTGTATTCTCTTGTATTCCCCTGCATTTTCTTGTATTCTCCTGTGTTCCCTTGTACTCCCCTGTTTTCCCTTGTATTCCCCTGTATTCTATTGTATTCTCTTGTATTCCCCTGTATTCCCTTGTTTTCCCTTGTATTCCCCTGTACTTCCCTTTTTTCCCATGTATTCACCTGTATTCTCCTATATTCCCTTGTTTTCCCTTGTGTTCCCCTGTATTCTCTTCTATTCTCTTGTGTTCCCCTGCATTCTCTTGTTTTCCCTTGCATACCCTTGTACTCCCCTGTTTTCCCATGTATTTTTTTTTATTGTATATATTTCTACAAAGTCTCGTTTCTATATGTTGACTAATCCATAGTTTTGGCCACTTTCTTATGGTAAACAACCGTTGCTATGGCCGTTGCTGGGTAAAAAAAAAACTTATACCACTGTGTACTTTCCTTAAATTTCGCACTCATCTAGAGGAAAATTAGCAAGATCACTTCAAAATGTTTTCGACAAGTTTCCAAAGGTCTTAAATCTTGAAATTTTTCTAACTTCCCACATTAATTTTTTGTTCATTTTTGGACAAGGTGGAGATAATTGTGAATAAAATCTGTTTCTGAAAAGAAAGTAGGGGTCACCAAACGTCCAAGATCGTTAAATCTAAGCAAAGCTGTAGCAATCGCAATTTACCTTATCATTTGTTCATTTTAGTACTTAGCGCGCGCGCTCAATGCATGACGTGGCATGTGATTCGCGTGCGCAGTAAGGATGCGCAGAAACAATTAGCGCGAACGTCCTTAATAAAGGGCATGCGCAAGTAAATTCTCGTCCAAGGTTGTAAAAACCTGTCTTTGATCGAGGATTGCTCGGAAACCTACCGTACAACCTGTGATGAAATTTTCAAAGTTGATTTGTTGGGGTGAATCACGTTTAGAGCCAGATTTTTAAAAATCCGTAGGAAGGATTTTGAGCTATTTTCGATTTAACATTCTCTGAGTTTGCAAAAAAAGTCTGTGTTACAGATTTTCATTTTACTTTGCATGAATGTTAAATCATACCCAATTTCTTATTCCTGAAATTTTGAGGTGGGGTCATACGGGTTGATTTTGAGAAAAACGTGACTTAAGGTGGTATGATACCCTAAAATATGGTGATTTTCATGAAAAGCTCAATTTTTTGAAAATGCAAGATTTAAGACCTTTGGAAACTTGTCGAAAACATTTTGAAGTGATCTTGCTAATTTTCCTCTAGATGAGTGCGAAATTTAAGGAAAGTACACAGTGGTATAAGTTTTTTTTTACCCAGCAACGGCCATAGCAACGGTTGTTTACCATAAGAAAGTGGCCAAAACTATGGATTAGTCAACATATAGAAACGAGACTTTGTAGAAATATATACAATAAAAAAAAATACATGGGAAAACAGGGGAGTACAAGGGTATGCAAGGGAAAACAAGAGAATGCAGGGGAACACAAGAGAATAGAAGAGAATACAGGGGAACACAAGGGAAAACAAGGGAATATAGGAGAATACAGGTGAATACATGGGAAAAAAGGGAAGTACAGGGGAATACAAGGGAAAACAAGGGAATACAGGGGAATACAAGAGAATACAATAGAATACAGGGGAATACAAGGGAAAACAGGGGAGTACAAGGGAACACAGGAGAATACAAGAAAATGCAGGGGAATACAAGAGAATACAAGGGAATACAAGAGAATACAGGGGAATGGTGGGAATACATGGGAAGACAAGGAAAGTACAAGGGAATATTTAACAATTATCCTGCGAAATCGCGCGGAATATCGTCTGATACTTAGCCGACGAGGCCGTAGGCCGAGTCAGGTAAAATCAGACGATATTCCGCGCAATTGAGCAGGATAATTGTTTTATTATTCAACAAACTGATAACAAAATTGATTTCCAAGCTCGTAACATTTTTAAACCTTTCTGTCGACATTTTTTCACTTCACTTTTTCTTCCCACGTACGAAGCTACGTATATCGCCGGATATCTGTTACCTACGGATGACAGATATCGAGAGCATAATGACCATATTTGGATAGTGTTACAATTTGTTGAATAATAAAAGGAATACAGGGGAATACGAGAGAATACAGGGGAATTCAAGGGAATACATGGAAAAACAGGAGAGTACAAGGGAATACAAGTGAATACAAGGGAATACAAGGGAATACAAGGAATACAAGGGGATACAGGGGAATACAAGAGAATACAGGGGAATGCAAGGGAATACATGTGAAAACAGGGGAGTGCAAGGGAAAACAAGGGAATACAAGAGAATACAAGGGGATACAAGGGGATACAAGGGAATACACGGGAAAACAGGGGAGTACAACAGAATACAAAGGAAAACAAGGGAACACAAGGGAATACAAGAGAATACAGGGGAGTACAAGGGAATACAGGGGAATACAAGAGAATACATGGGAAAACAGGGGAGTACAAGGAGAATACAAGGGAATACAAGGGAATATATGGGAAACCAGGGAAGTACAAGGGAATACAAGAGAAAACAGGGAAAATTACAAGATAATACATGGGAATACAAAGGAAAACAAG